>OX451737.1:52580936-52863436 GCA_948472305.1 Vicia faba | reverse complement strand
CTTCATCTCAGCAACCCAACTTTTGCTTTCCTCTTTCCTCTTCATCTTTAAGTTTTCTTTGATTTCATAAACACGAGTCAACCAAATTGTTCTACTTCATGCTTATCTTCAAATGGTAGACTAATTCCCAAATGCGGCCACAATGTCTCCATGAAGTTATTTGTTTCAAAATCGGTTGCAAATCCCGGGAGAAAATACTGGAAGTGTAAGTTCTGGGGTAAAGGAGATGACTGCAACGCATTTGTTTGGGATGATGAATTTTCTGATGATTTCGGTGATAACGGCCATTCGGATGTAGTTTCAGTAGAACTGATGAGCAAACTGGAGAGAGATATCGCACTGAAGATGGAAGCCATGGAGAAAAAAATGGATGAGTTACAAAAGAAGCTGAATTATGTTTTAGTTGGGTTTATTTGTCTTTTGGTTCATTTCTTACTTAGTTCATGTAAAAATTCATGAAGTTGTGGCTTATGTTCTAGGAAGTTGTAACCTAAGTAAAATTTAGTTCATGAATTATATTTCTTTGTTATGGAATATGGAATATATTACTCTCATGAGTTTTGGTTATCTATTCTTATATTTTGGAAATCTGTTCTTAAGCAATTCTGTTTTGGAATATTTTGGAAATCTGTTCTGATATTTTGGAAATCTGTTCTTAAGCAATTCTGTTGAGTAATTCTGTTTTACAAAATCTGTTGTTAAGCAAATATGTTGTTAAGTAATTCTGTTCTTAAGCAAATTTGTTGTACAAAATGACAATAACATAGTTAAGCCAAAATCTGTTGTACAAAATGACTTTAACATTGTCAAGCAAATCTGTTGTGATACATAGTCAAGTACATCTGTGATACAAAATGACAATAACATGATACATAACTTAAGCCAAGCCTGTTCTGATAATAAGTCAAAGTAACAAAATGACACAGGAAACTTTCAAATTGAATTTTACAAAATAGCACACTATGTGCACAACTACTGATCAATGCCCTTCCTCTTCTTCCTTGATATCTTCTTTGAGGTACTACCACCAGTTTCTTCACCTATGGTCAAAGGTGCATCAGGTGTTGATCCAGGCCCACCATGTCTTTTGGCATTCCTCACTCCCTTCAATCTTTCACTGACTCTCTTTCTTGATCGCTTCCAAGGCACGGCCACGGGCTTTTTCCTAGCTGAAGGCTTTTTGACATTAGTAGCAGCAGGGTCAGGTTGCATTGCAGCAGGTTGTGAATCATGTGTTGGGGGAGGTTGCATTGCAGCAGGTTGTGATTCATGTGTTGAGGGAGGTTGCATAGCAGTAGGTTGTGTGGGATTGTCAACTTGTGATTGTTGTTCTTCATAAAGATCCATCATATTATTCAGCAATGCATCCATCTCTGGGTCTTCATCCACAGTTCCACCTCCAGTTGCAGTTGTATCAACATTTGCATCAGATTTTTTTGACACTTTGGTCCTAGGTGTCTTTCTCTGCATTATTCAGAAACAGATATAAATAAAGACATTTCAATATGTTGAACACAATATTATTCAGTAACAGATTCATGAACACAATACCTTTCTCTTTAGTGCATTAGGATCTTGCTCCTTAGCTTGACACTTCCTAGAATTATGGCCAAATTTGTCACAATGCGTGCATCTGTATGCTACACCTACCCTCCTCATCCTTGAACCATTCTCATCCAACTCTCTAAACCTCAGTTTCTTAGGCCTTCCAGGTCCCTTCTTGTATTGTGGTGGCAACAATTCTTCAACATCCACAGTTGGCCACATGTCCATGCCATTTATTGGACTAACATTGTTTTCATAACATGCCCTGTAAGCTTCTCTCATGTAACAAGGGTCAACATATTTCTCAGGATCTAAGTTTTGATACTGTAATGCAGAAACAACATGCCTACATGGTATGCCCACAAGATCCCAAAAACAACAAGTACATGTTTTTTTCCCAATATCAACAACAAACTGCAATCCATTATATGGGTGATGGACTTGCCACAAATCACCACTGCTCCATGTAGGCAGCCATTCTCCACTAAGATATGTTTCCTTATCAAGCCTTTTCCTAGGATTAGGCATGACATTGTGCTTCCACTTATCAAGCTTAACAACACTATTAGCAATCCTATTCATCACGTAGTTCCTAATCCATTCTACCATAGTGAGTATTGGCTTATCCCTAGCTTGTAATATTGTACTATTGAAAGATTCACTCAAGTTATTCATCAAAACATCACACTTAGGGTAAAATGAAAATGAATGCTTACACCATAGTTTTGTTGACACTCCCATCAGCCATTCCCATGCCTTCTTATCAATTTGTTTAAGCTGATTCATCTTCTTTTCCCAAGCCTGGAAGTAAGTAGCCTTTGCAGCCCCCAATAACAAGTCTCTAATGGCAGCTCCCCCTCCAAATTTCTTCTTGAAATTTGCATACAGGTGTCTGAGGCAGACACTGTGTTCAACTTGCTGATGCATTTCCTCAAAGACACTAACAAGTCCCTAAAAACAGCAAGACCACAGAAAAAAGCATGTACATTAGCAACTTATATATTCCTCATAAATGTTGAACATTATCAACAGAACAAGGCATGTAACATTAGCAGCAGGTTCTCATAAATGTTGAACATTAGCACCAGAAATACTTCAGTACCAGAAATTAGTGCATATTTGTGCATGTTTCATAAATGTGAATAACTAAGGTAATTAGTGCATATTTGTACCTTTTGTTGGTCTGAAATAAAAACATACTTTCTCTCTTCTCCAATGTCTTCCATTAGCAATTGCATAAACCATCTTCAGCTTTCTTTTGTCTCAGTCTCCACCACACCAAATGCCAAAGGATAATATTGGTCATTCGGGTCCCTTGCTACAGCAATTAACAATTGACCTCCATATTGTGTCTTAAGATGACACCCATCTACCCCTATAAATGGTCTACAACTCTTGGTAAACCCTTTCTTGCATCCATCAAAACAGAAGTAAAATCTACCAAATCTTAGTGGTAGTGTTGGATGTGGTCTCTCAGTATTTAGTTTGACAGTGTTCCCAGCACAATGTTTTCTCAACTCAGCTGCATATCTCCATAACATGTTATACTGTTCCTTTGCATCACCTTCAATTATTTCTTCAGCCATAGCTTTGGCTCTCCAAGCTTTCCCTTTGGTAATGCCCACTGAATATTTCTGTCTAAGCTCAGACATAATTTCAGACAGTTTAACTTTCCCTTGTGACTTCCTCTTTTCAACCACTAACTTAGAGACCCACTTGGAATTGGCAGACTTGTTATTTAATACCCTTGCACATGTGTGGGTCCCCACCCAAGTCTTTAGCTGGTAAGTGAGGCTACCTCCCACTTTGCTACACAATGCCAAAAACCCACATTTACTCTTGCACTCAACCCTAACCCTATAGCTCTCATTCTTAACAAATGTTATTTCTCTACCATTTAATACTGACCAATCCCTGATAGCATCTTTAAATTCAGAAAGAGAAATGAACTCCATACCTAATTTGAATTGAAAGTCTTTGTTAAGAAGCTCTGATCTGAACTTCTCATACTTTGGCTTGGAAGGTTTGTCATCCATGTCACTTTCATCAGCATCTGAACTTTCAAGTTCCTCACTAGCATAATCCACATCTTCACATATCCTTGTAGCCCTCTTTGAACAAGATCCTAAGACACTTTTGGGCACCAAAAGACTGACCTTGTCCCTTTTGCTCTTTTCTTTCATCTTTTTGGGATCCTTGGATGCACAACGCTTGAATCTAAATGATTTCCCTTCGATCTCCACCCTATTCCCACTAACTGGAACAGCTACCTCCACTCGTTCAAATTGCTCTTCTTCTACTTCAATTACTCTTTCCTCTTCACTGTCATTGAACATTGGCTTGCATCAACATAGTCACCAGAACTATCATCTCCACTAGAGGTGCTGAAGTCATCAACATTAGGTACCAGAACCTTGGTCATCATGTCTTCTACACCGTGCTCTACCCAAAGATCGCCGTGAACCCTACAAGACATACAATGCTTAGCAACTTCTACAGCTCCTGCATCATCAACAACATTTGTAAACCCTTCATCTGTTTGCGGAATCTTTCTCCATAGCCTAAAACCTTCATAACCCCAATCTTTAACCAGACTAACAGCTTCAAAAAAGTTCCATTTATCTTCGTCCTGACATTCAACAGTAGTCTCACTACCTCCTCTATAATACGTATGGCCGTCTTGCACGAAACTTCCCCCATGATGAAACACTAAATTAAACACACCCATTTGCAAGGATGAAGAACCCTAATCGCAGGGTCTGAATTGAAACTGGCTTTTTTTGTAAGATGAAGATGAAGATGCTGCGCCCTAATTTTGCCAAATAATTTGGGATTTTAAGAAAAGGGCATTCTGGACATTTTACTTGGTCTTGTGTGACATGGCAAAAAAAAAGTACAACTGTAACAAAAAAATAAGCCACATCAGCCTTTTAGGTGATGTGGGAGCCTCAAGGTAAAAATTGAAACTTTTAAAATTTGTCAAGGTAACTATTGGAACTTTTTTTTTGGCAGGGGGTTTTTCAAATACACCCCATATATCAGGGGTGAAAATAAGTATTAACCCTTATTATTATTATTATTATTATTTATTATTATTATTATTATTATTATTATTATTATTATTACTATTATTACTATTATTATTATTATTATTATTTATTATTATTATTATTATTATTATTATTGTTATTATTATTATTATTATTATTATTATTATTATTATTATTATTATTATTATTATTATTATTATTAGTTTAATTAAGGTGATAATTGTGTTTTGCAACAACATAACAATCATGTCATTTACTTTAAGTAATCAAACTTGATTTGAAACATGCTAATTCCGAAATAACCTATGATATATCCGAAAGAACCTAGGACCAAATTCACGTGTTAAATTAATTAACAACAAGCTCTAGATTTAGTCGTGCAATCCAAAAATTAGTACAATTAGTCTATTAGTATTATTGTATATTTATTCGCTACAAAACCATGGGCAATCAAATGTTAGAAAATTCAATCAAGGGAGTCCGTGGTTAATTTTTTATTTGAGAAACTACTAACTAGTGTTAACATGATGTTTAGTTAACTAATTAGGATTAACTTATAATTAGTCATGTTGTTCTTTTTTGATTGATTGCATTAGGTCAAATAATATGGGTTGTACAAGATGTATTTTGTGCAAATGCAACATGTGGAACAAGATGTTCTAACATGTGTGCAACATCTATCTTCAGCTTGGGAGATAAATTCAGGGAGTAAATCTGAGCGATTTTTGAGTTGGTTCAAAGGAGTTATGTCTTTGTTCTTTGAATCTTTGTATTTTTGTTGTTTATTGTAAACCTCTAAAAAAAACCTAAACTGAATATTCAAGGCATAGATGTTGCTTGTTAATTGAGTTTTAATTCAACTTCTTTAATCAGTTGAAAACATAGATCACTATGATAGTGATTTAGAGAATGTGAGGGGGCTCATATTTAGGGGAAACCCTAAATAGAAAGACAAAGGTAGCATTTTGAAGTAGGCATTGAATAAGGTTTATTTTTTTAAGACTTATTGTACTAATATTATTGAGATTGAATTTCTTTATTGGATTGAAAGCCCCTCTACGTAGGTGACGTTGCACCGAACTGTGTTAATTTTCTTATGTTCTTTATTGCTTTCTGCTTTAAATTCCTTAGTCTTTGATAATCTGTTATAAATAGTTTTATGTGGTACACATTGTCAAAGACATTGTGTCCAACATCCGTCTTTGCGCTAGAGAAAAATTTCAATTGACATCAGAGCATACACCCTATTTTGTTTAGGTGAGCTCGAGGGAAAGTAATTTTTATTCAAATGGACCATACGAAGGAAGGAGAATATTTAGACAATAGACCACTTGCCTTGGATGATACCAACTATGATTATTGGAAAGTTAAAATGATTGCACTTGGTTCATTATGTGAGAATCCAAAGCTCACCAAGTGGTTGTGAAGATTTCTATAATTCATCATTCGTTATGTGAGAAGGCAGAACCTTTCATTTTGTTACCAAGATTGTTGAATGTCACTTGATTCGTTATGTGAGAATTCAAAATTCATCCCCACTTTTGAAACATCCACAAGGAGCGTGCTTCCTAGTCATTTTGTCAGATATCTTCTCCATTGAGTATTTTCACCTTATCTCATTTAATCTCCAATGGGCCTTAACAAGTTATCTCAGATTATCCCCAGAGAGTTTGTTTACCATATCATATTCCCAACAAGAGAAATTCTCCATAAATTCATCCAGACTCATTCCATTCCATTTCATTTTCATTTGGAGGACAAAATTTGAGTCTTTCGTATTTAACTATCTTCCACTAAGATAACATGAGGATTTGACATCTCTCACATTATCCGGCTAAAGATATTTAAAAATAGGCAGTTGTCATATCCTAATATTATCTTGACTTTTTTCAAAATTGCGAGCAACCAGTGTTGTTACGTTTAATGTAGAATTTTTATTTTACAGACATATCAGTTGATTCATTCTCCGATCACATGTAAAATCTGCGAATAAATATTTCAAGTTTGGACTTGCACTGATCTATTTTACGAAACTATGGTACACATAGATCATGTTAGTGAGTTTATTTTAATTTTTCGGCTTTACGCGTGTTCGTATTTTTATCAATCTGAGCTTTTTTATCCGAGTATTTTTAATTGAAATTTTAATCTGAACTGCTCTATTAAGTAGATCTTTATTATGCGTAGTTTAACCAACTACGTTTATTATATTTTCTCAACTTTGTGCACATTCACATTTTGGTCATTTCGGTTCCTTTCGATTCCTTTTTATTTAAAAAAATTTAAAACCAAAACTATTCAGTGTTTAACTTATTTTTATCTCTTTTAATTTTAGTTTAATTTTAAAAAATAATTGAATAAAATGGTAAGTTGGTAACTAGATAACACACACAAAAATCCTACAATTACAATTGAGTATAAATAGTAAAAGTGGAATTTGAGAATGAAGGAACCAATGGGAGTGGACACTATTTTCAAAGTTGTGAATCCTCTTTTCTTTATCCAATCAGAAAATAATAATAAAATGTAACAAAAGAAAAAATGAAAAGCGATATACAAAGAAGAGTTCACACAGATTTGGCTTGCATCTTCATTGGTCAACCTTAAACTACCATCTGTGGCCATATCTCATCTTCTCCCAACCTCAACACACACAACCGAAACAACTCTGCCACCTTCCTCGTACCAAACAACGACCTTCGAAACCACAATCACACTCACGGTAACATCACCTCAACCAACGAGCAACTTCATCGAAACTGCTTTTCTCCCTCTTAAACCATCCGTAAACCGTGACCTCCACACCCTTTAAACCTCTACTGAACCAAGGCTCACATATCCTCACGCTCTGGTACCAACAACCATCTTTCTCATGAAGCCATCTACCAACAGTCAAAGCACTACCTCAGCCACTCACCAACAACAATCGTCGCAACATTCTTCATTTCCATATAAACAAACTGTTGAGTAAACTTTAATGTTATTAGTAATAAGTTTTCATATTAAATATGGTAATAGAAAGATTAAGAACCAATATAATTTGGCAGGTCAAAAGTTAGTAAGTTATGATAGTTTTTATTAGTAGCAGTTATCTTTTTGAAATCTTTTTGAAATGTAAAAATTATTGGATCTATATAAGGACCAAAAGTGTATTTTATTTATTGTGCATATAGAAAAGTTTGCCTCTTTCTCAAAAAATAAACAAATCGAAGACCGCTTCTTTATAACAATTTGGCATCAGAGCTCATTGTAACGCCCGTAATTTAATTAAATTAATTTTAGAATATTTGTGAAGTTGTGTTATAATTAAATTGGATTTGTTTTATTATGTGGTGAAATAATATTAGAAGTGTAATATTATTTAATGTGGACCTATTTTGAGAGAGTAGAAGTAATAAGAGAGTGTAGATTTTGAGCCAAATAAGAAATAAGGAATAATAGAATATTAGGTTATTTTATTATTTGTGAGAAGGTAGAGAAGAAAGAAGCAGTAGAAGAAAATAAGGATTTGGAAGAGAACGTGAAGCTGCTGGAAAAAGTGGAAAACGACAGAACGTGAATTCAACCCGGAAATTGTAGAGCGACCTTCAATCCAAGGTAAGGGTGGGGTTATGACCTTATAATTGGGTTCATGATGTTTGATATGTGGGGTTAGAGGTAATTGTTGTTTTGTTCTTGAATTGGATATGTATGATGATGTATGATGAAGATTTGATGAATTTTAGATGAATAATGATGTCGTGATGTTGTGTAATCGATGTAGTATTATAGGTTAATGTTAGGTGATGAATTACCATGATTATAATAAGGTTTGTAGGGCTGTAATATGAATTCCTATAGTGAAAATACAGAGGAAATCGCAGAATTATGCAGGAGGTAACCAGGATGTGTCGACCTCAAGCTTGATGCGTCGATACATGGGCGATGTTAGACTCAGGATGAGTCGATACAAGAAGGGTTTGCGTCGATGCATGGTAGTTGCAAGACTCAGGATGAGTCGACTGTTGAGGTGCATGTGTCGATATGTGCTGTGATTTAAAGCCAGGATGAGTCGATCCATAAGGAGGATGTGTCGACTCATAATGTACATATGAAGCAGGATGAGTCGATCCATAAGGTTTTGTGTCGATACATAATGTCTGGTTTTTGACAGAATCAACTTTTAATTACTGTAACTTGAGTTTTAGGATGCTGTTGGAGATTTCGTTTGAAGCGTTGATTAACTAACGCGATGAACTTTATTCTAGATGATTAAATGAAGAATGAGAAGTGTAATCCTAGCAGATAATGCAGGATTTAGAATTAATTCCCGTAAATGACCGTTGTGCTGATTTTTGGACAGAATGATGAATAGTAGATGTTTAGAGGCTGCTGTTAGAATTATGACAGTAGGATTAGTGACAGTAACGATATAAATTAGCAGAATAACAGGATGGATTACTGTACTATTAATATACAGTTGAGTATTATTGAGATGTTATTGATGAAGTTGTGTTTGATGATTTTGTGATAATAAATGATGTTTAATAAATTATTTTGATGTTTTGAGATGATCGAGATGTTGTTGTTTTGAGATGATTGAGATGTTGTTATGTTAATTGAGATGTTAATTGAGATATTTTGTGATGATTTGAGATGTTGGTAATTTCGGCGTTGTTATTACATTCATGATGAGTCGCATACATTACATTTTTGAGATGGAGCTTATGCTCGTTGAGATGGTCTGGATTGGCAAATTTTGAGATGAAGGCTATGCCTTGTTGATGCCTCTATTAATTGGCAGATTTTTAAGATGGGAGTTCTGCTCCAATGGTACCACATACATTTGCATAGTTTTGAGTCGCATTATATGATTGAATAATGAAGTGTATTTGATGTTGATGAATGAGGATATATGCTGTAATTATTGTTGATTATGAGATGAGAAGTGGTGACGTTTTTAATCTAACTTAATATATTAATTATCATGCGCTTTACTATATTGTTAGATATCTCACCCCTTCTATTTGAATGTTGCCTTTATGTTGGTAACGTGCAGGTAATTGAGAGTGAAGACTGTATACCTTCAATAGTTCGAGTCGGTGTCATTGCTCTGATATGTAACACTCGGGGGGATGAACGCTTGCTGATTTTTGATTGTTGATTTTCAGTTGCTGAGTTTTGAATTGATTATTATTAAATATGAGATGTTTCGAAGTTGCTATTTCATTTAGAGATGTTATTGAAGAATTCCGCTGCGTAGTTGTTGAATTATTTAATGAAAGATATCATGTTGATGGTTCATCCGATGTTTTGAAAAAGTGTTATATATCCATGATGAATGCAATGAATTTGTTAGAAGAATTTGTGACGTCCCGATTCATCTGTATGATTGAAATTTTATAACTCTGATTTATTTTGCATAATTTTCTTGGGGTAGAATTGGGGTGTTACAAAGTTGGTATCAGAGCAAAAGGTTGGTCCGACCTTGTCGTTGAGTCTTAGTTGTCTAACAATCGAGTATTGTTATTTTGAGTTCTAACAATTGTTTATGTTGTAGTGAGAAGTTGAGATGGCTGGAAGGAATGATGTTGCACTTGCTGCTGCTCTAGAAGCAATGGCTCATGCGATGGAATATCAGCTGAATGCTGACGGGAATGCTGGATCTCGTAGCTTGGCGACTTTCCAGAGAGAGAATCCACCTACGTTCAAGGGAAAGTATGATCCTGACGGAGCATTGGAATGGTTGAAAGAGATTGAGAGAATCTTTCGCGTGATGGACTGCACTCCAGCGCAGAAGGTTCGTTATGGGACGCATATACTAGCAGTCGAGGCTGATGACTGGTGGCTAGAGACTTGTCGGAAGTTGGAAGCTGCAGGTGAGAATGTCACTTGGAATTGTTAAAAATTATGATTTTGGTTTGAATTATCATCCAGGAAAAGCAAATGTGGTAGCTGATGCGTTGAGTCGAAAGACTTTACATATGTCAGCAATGATGATTAAGGAGTTGGAATTGATTGAGAAGTTCAGATATATGAGCTTAGTTTGCAAGGTTACGCTGCAGAGTGTTATGTTGGGTATGTTGAAGATTAATAATGAATTTTTAGACAGTATCAAAGAAGCTCAGAAGTTGGATGTGAAACTAGTTGATTTGATGGTTGGGATTGATCAATCTGAGAATAGTGATTTCAAGCTAGATGAGCAAAGTGTGTTGAGATTTCGTAACCGGATTTGTATTCCTAATGATGCTGATATGAAGAAAGTGATACTTGAAGAGAGTCATAGAAGTAAGTTGAGTATTCATCCAGGAGCTACAAAGATGTATCAAGATTTGAAAGGTTTGTTTTGGTGGCCTGGTGTGATACGGTGGGAGAACTGACTTGAGGTTTTGCGTTTGTTTTTGCAAATGTTTCGGTTGAGCAAGAGTCGCCACCGACTTTTTATTTTATCCTAAAGGAAAGGTTAAAAAGCACAGGAAAAACCTTTGAGATGTTTTCGTGGGTTCGGGGGGTAGATTATGAAAAGGGAAGGTGCTAGCACCCTTTTCATCCATGGTTATCCATGGGCTCTTAGTTACTTGTTTTAGATCACTTGCCTTTGCTTTTCAATTGTTTGAAATGGTGCTTTGTGTGTGTGGTTTTGAAAATGTTTTGAAAAAGATGCCTTGTCTAGGCAACCATTGTAACAATTCTTTACTCGAATGTTTTACAAAGGTGTTTGTCTTTTTGAAAAGATGTTTCAATGTTTTTGAAAGTTGTTTTGGAAGTTGTGTTTGTGAAGTGTGTTTTGAAAGTAGGCAAGTGTGTTTTGCAAGTTTGATCAAGTAACTAAGAGTTGTCTACCCTTAAATTTACTCAAAGATCTTTCTCATGTTTTAACCCTTTTAACAGTGTTGTTTCACCATTGTATTTGGTGAACAACCTTGTGTTAGGATGTTAACGGGACGGGCGCGGGTCATCGTTTAGACCATGAATGCAATAGTGCCAAGTGTCTTTGGCAATTTTCTTGAGGGACTATGATCATTTTGTTTAGGCAACTTCGAAAGCGTCATCGAGGGACTATGATCATTTGATTTGTTTTTGTTTTGCCAAAGAACTCAACATGCAAACATGGCCCATTTTTTAAGGAAACAAGTGGAGGAACCCTAGGGGTGCGAGTGTGAATTGTGTATTGATTTTCATGCATTTGTCTTGTATTAGGTTATCTAGCGGTTGATTTTGAATCTTCGCATACAAACCCTAATTACTATACAGTATATAGAGAGCGATAAATTGTGGGAATTTAAAGTCTAAGCTATAAGTATCCGGGGGTGGGGGTACAAATGTTTACAAATGGGGATGAGTTTTATCAGGATCATAGTGTCCAAATATTATTTACAACCAAATCGAATCGTCATATTCTCAATATAAAATATAGCAAAGTATAAGAATCAAAGAGAAATAAAAGTATTTGTGAAAGTGTATGTGATTATTTACAAATGATATAAATTGTTAACCTAATGCAATTGTTAAGTATTTATTATTTTTGGGTTTTTGTTAATTATATATAAACAAAAAGGGGTTTAAAGAGAAAACTATTTAACTTAGAAAAAATCTATTTTTATGTATTTTTATTAATGTTTTTTAGGAAGTTTTATAAAAGTGATTTATTAAACAAAGAAAAGTTTCAAAGGGAAAATTGTTTAAACTTAATAAAAATCTAATATTTATGTATTTTTTAAATGTAATAAAATAAAAAGAAGCAATTAAGAAAATTTTGTATAAAAAGGTTAATGTATTATTTTTATTTACAAAATAGATTATATAAAAAAAGAAAATAAGGTGATAGAAAAAAAAAGGATTGATTTGTATGAAAAAAATAGGAAATCAGATGGGCTTAGGGGTTATATACATGGCAGGCCCAATGCAGATTAAAACAAGGGGGGGTGCAGGCGCCAGTTTTGGATGGGCTTAACATTTTTGTGGGGCAGAGGCCCAAAACGTGTCATAACATTTTTTAGGGTTGGTTTTGTTTCATTTAAGAATTAGGTTTTACAGTGCTTGATGAGCGGCGCCGTTTCTCTTCTTCATTCTTCGTCCTCATCATCCTTCTTTAAGCAATGCTCCTGAACGAACTCCGCCTATGGCCACTAGGCGCCACCTCCAACTCCTCCTCCCTCCATGGTTAAGCAAGGCGGCGACACGAAAAGGTAACGGTTTCTTTTTTATGTTTTAGGGTTTTGGATTTTGTTTTCGAAGTAGGCAAGCTTGGAAGCAGGCTTTTCTGAACAGACAGGCTGATATGTTTGTTTGTTTTGGAACTGAACAAGCTTTTAAGTTTTTCTTGTTTAGGCAGGCATGAGGAAGAACAAGCTTTTAGGCTTGTGGTTTGAAACAGGTTTACTGTGTTTTTGAGCTTGTTGTTTGAAGGCTTGAACAGGTTTAAAGGCAGGCTTCCATGCTGTAACAGGTTTGAGCAGTTTGAAGCAGGCTTGTGCTTGTATGCAGGCTTGAGGTTTGCTTACTTGAAGGTTATATTTTTCTATGTGTTCCTGCCCCCCTTTGACAATTTTGATTTATTATATTTATCTAGCCTGCCTGAAACTGTAAACCTGCTACTTTTCTCCCTTTCCTCTCTCCACAGAAAAAAGCATATTTTATTGCTTTAAACTGTACTTATTTTCTGAAAAAGTGTTTGGCCTGGAAAATGATGATAATTTGAAATATATGCTTGCAATGTTAACTTTGCTCTGCATATCTTCTTACCTCCAGATTTCCTGCATATCTTTTGTGTACTTGTTGACAGTTTCTTTGGACATCTTGGTTGACATCTCTTTTGGACAGTTTGACAGCTTTGCACTTTTGACAATTTGGTTTGCCTAGTTTGATAGTGTAATTCAGTTTAGTTTGTCACTTGTGACTTGGTTTGGCATTTTGAACTGTGCAGCTTGTTTTGGAATTATGCAGCCTTGTACACTTTGTTTAATATGCTGCCTTGTATTAATTCATATGCTTGCAAACATATTTTCTTTCCCTCTTTGTGAACCAAGAGTCTTCTTGCGATTTGCAGAGAGGGCGAACAAACTGATTCCGGGAAGCATTTTTAATGATGAGTTTTAAGTATCTGTCTTCCTTTTTAATTCATCTGTGTTTGACTTCTTTCTTTTTTGTCTTTGCAGATAAAAATCAGTTAAGCAATGGGGAGTAGCAGTAGAAGATGAAGATTTAGGATAGATTTAATTTATTTTTAATCATTGTAATAATATTAATGTAAGCAACTGTAAATAAATTTACAGTGTTCAAATAATATTTGTAACAAACAATTAAAAATGAATAAAATCTTTCTTTGTCAAATATCTCTTTTAATTCTTCTGCAATTGCTTATTTAATCATTTAAATCTCTTCAGTTATAATAATTGGGAATTATCCCAATAATCTTAACTTAGATAAAATAAATAATTAACAAACATCGCAGTCTCACTGTCTTGCATTAACCAATAATAAACTCGGCGTTCCAAATAACCAATAGCAATGCACAGTTAAACAAACAAACGTCCATATGTCCTTTATCTCACTGATCAAACTTAAACTTCAAACTTTCAATCAGAAGCCACAACCCATGTCCCAGAGTCAATTGAAAAGAACTGCAGAATCATTTCCTTCTGAGAATGCGCGCGCAAACCTTAATTCTTGATTCATTGTTAAAGAAGCGTCTGCCTGATCAAACCCTGAGCCAAACTCAACCAAATCACTAAAAACCCTAATTTTGTCTGACTGATGAGAAAAGTCCGTTTGACCGATTCTTAAACCAATATGAAAAATCAGGAAAAGCCCGAAGCTGTGATTTCTTGTAAAAAAGAGGAGGGCAAATTTTGGGGTACAACAGTTGCCCCTGTTCAATCTTCTTGAACCTGAAGAGTTAGATTGGCAAGCTTGTCGTTCGCGACTCGAAGGTAAAAGGAGATTAGACACTAGAGTGCCCAAAAAATTTGCACTCGTCAAAGCGTAGTTTGAGGGAATGGGCTTAAAGATGCCATTTGGTGATGGGCTTAAAGATGCCATCTGGAGACGTGACAGGGGGATGGGCTTAGAGATGCCATCTGGAAATTGCTGGTAGGAGGATGGGCTTAGAGATGCCATCTGGAAATGATTGTTGAATTGCTCTTGGATGAGTGACAGAATTACATCCGAATCTGGATCGTATCCGGACTGTATTTGAATGAATCTGGAATAAGTATCAGAATGTCGCCATATCTGGGTCACATCTGAACTGTCTCTGGAAGGAACCTAGAATAAGTATCAGAATGTCGCCATGTCTGGGTCACATCTGAACTATCTCTGAATGAATCTGGAATAAGTATCAGAATGTCGCCATGTCTGGGTCACATCCGAACTATCTCTGAATGAATCTGGAATAAGTATCAGAATGTCGCCATATCTGGGTCACATCTGAACTGTCTTTGGAAGGAATCTGGAATAAGTATCAGAATGTCGCCATGTCTGGGTCACATCTGAACTGTCTCTGGAAGGAATCTGGAATAAGTATTAGAATGTCGCCATGTCTGGGTCACATCTGAACTATCTCTAGAAGGAATCTCGGAAGATGATGATCTTTGTCTGTTGATTGATCTTTCCTGAAAAGGTAAAGAGTTAGTTGTATGCAATGTCATGATGTAATAAATTGTACTTCATCAATGTTTATGATATGAATGTGATGGATGCGCATGTAAGCTGAGTAACCGTCTTGTTGAGGAAGACGAATCCTGGGTAATGAAATCTTTGACTGCTGCTGGGGAAAGTAAATCCTTGACTGCTGCAGGGGATTGTTGGAAATGAGAAGGAACCACTGTTGGGGGATCAGGAGCTTGGGTTGTATGCCAATCTACTGGGGATTCCTGTCTTGAGGAGATCTTCACTGGGGAATATCTGAATATCCTGTGAGGAACTGAGAATGAGAGTCTTCATTCTGCTTGGGGATTGATAGTTGGAAGTTTTATCTCTGCTGGGGATTGCAAAAATCTTTTGATCGCTGCAGGTATTGATCCGGGACTTGGGTTATACGCCACTTGGGGAATGAGAATCTTCATTCTGTTGGGGGTCAGAAATTGGGAGTATACCAATCTTCTGAGATGATGAGAATCTTCATTCTGTTAACGGTCAGAAACTGGGAGTATACCAATCTTCTGAGGTTTTAAGGATGAGAGTCTTCATTCTTGAGGGTCAGAAATTGGGAGTATACCAATCTTCTGAGGTTTTAAGGATGAGAGTCTTCATTCTTGAGGGTCAGAAATTGGGAGTATACCAATCTTCTGAGGTGATGAGAGTCTTCATTCTGTTAACGGTCAGAAACTGGGAGTATACCAATCTTCTGAGGTTTTAAGGATGAGAGTCTTCATTCTTGAGGGTCAGAAATTAGGAGTATACCAATCTTCTGAGGTGATGAGAATCTTCATTCTGTTAACGGTCAGAAACTGGGAGTATACCAATCTTCTGAGGTTTTAAGGATGAGAGTCTTCATTCTTGAGGGTCAGAAATTGGGAGTATACCAATCTTCTGAGGTGATGAGAATCTTCATTCTGTTAACGGTCAGAAACTGGGAGTATACCAATCTTCTGAGGTTTTAAGGATGAGAGTCTTCATTCTCGAGGGTCAGAAATTGGGAGTATACCAATCTTCTGAGGTGATGAGAATCTTCATTCTGTTAACGGTCAGAAACTGGGAGTATACCAATCTTCTGAGGTTTTAAGGATGAGAGTCTTCATTCTTGAGGGTCAGAAATTGGGAGTATACCAATCTTCTGAGGTGATGAGAATCTTCATTCTGTTAACGGTCAGAAACTGGGAGTATACCAATCTTCTGAGGTTTTAAGGATGAGAGTCTTCATTCTTGAGGGTCAGAAATTGGGAGTATACCAATCTTCTGAGGTGATCAGAATCTTCATTCTGTTAACGGTCAGAAATTGGGAGTATACCAATCTTCTGAGGTTTTAAGGATGAGTGTCTTCATTCTCGAGGGTCAGAAATTGGGAGTATACCAATCTTCTGAGGTGATGAGAATCTTTATTCTGTTAACGGTCAGAAACTGGGAGTATACCAATCTTCTGAGGTTTTAAGGATGAGAGTCTTCATTCTTGAGGGAAACAGATTTTTAGGAGCTTCAATTGTCCGTTATTCTGTTGGTGGTTGTAACTTTCAGCAGGTGATGAAGGAATTTTGATGATGACCGCAACTTCCAGAAGGAAATTTTGAACGCTCTTGAATTCCAACAGGTGATGAAGGAATTTTTGAACGACCTTGGTTTTGACATTTGAATGCCCCAAGTGACGGTGAGGGAGACTTGCCCCAAGTTAATCTGTAATTGAGAGATTTGTTGAAATCTTGACTGGACTGCCCCAGGTTAATTGAACTTTGAAAGATTTGTTGAAATCTTGACTGGACTGTCCCAGGTTAACTGAACTTTGAAAGATCTGTTGAAACCTTGAATGGACTGCCCCAGGTTAACTGGATAGCAACATGTCATGCCCCCTTGTTGATAGGAGATTTGCAACGGAAGTGTCATCCTTTTTGAAGTGATTTTGTTCACTGAGAGGGCTTTTGTTCACTGGATATTCATTGTGTGAATTTCTCCGCTGTCAAATAAATAGCCAAATGCAAACAGTGATATTCAAGTAATGCAAAATTTATGTCTGTCTTGAAGTTTTGAAAAATGCGTTTTTTAGCAGAAAACTTTTTATAAGACAAATTCAACACAAGATTTAGGGCAAAGCCTTACAGGAGTCAGGATACCTTTTGTAACAGTATGCTTTCGAACTAACCCATGCTTCAGTTAGGACTTTTGAAAGGTTGTAACGTGGCTTGGTTCACGGTTTAAGAAACAAAGGATAAAGGCTCAAAGTATATTTGTACCCACCCGCTCTTCGTGATGTTCTTCAATCCTAAACTCAGTTAATTTGTGCGTCGAACTCCATTTGAATTTGAAACGACCTTTTGGTGATGGTTCACACCAATTGAATTTGTTGGAAGGCAGTCATTTTTTTTCTTTTCTTTTGCAAAATTTTTCATGTTGTTGAGGATTTGTAATGACCTCTTTCTTTTGATTTGTTATCCCTAACTTTTGCCTGACTGTTCCTGTTTTCGAGATTACAGTCAGCGGGATGCCCCAGCTTTCTTAAGCCTCCTTTATAGGTTTTGGCTTAGTGGGCTTTTCTCTTTTGAGAGATAATGACTGCCTATGATATAAGGAACCATCACTGTCTTTTGATTCCAGAGGAATGCTTTTTTTTTTTTTGATGTCGTTCGTTGTATTATGAACTGAGAGTTTGCGACTTCAATGCGCACCTTTTTTGAATTAACTAAGAGACTACCCTGCCCCAGGTTTAATCAAAGGTTTCAATTTGTTTAGAACAGAAAACTCCTACTTCTTTGGCTCGAAGGGGTTGACTAGGGATTATCTTCCTTATAACTCCAGTGTTTGGGAATTGAAAGAAATGCCTGTACATCATCAGCAAGGTCTGTTCAAAAGCATACTGTATGAGATTATGGTATTGTTTCGTCATCCTCCCTCTAAAGGCTTGCAGCTTTTTATCAAGAGTTAAATATCATAAAGAAAGCATAAGAGTAGTGAAAACGAATGGATGAATTCAATACAAACATATGTAATGCATTTAATGAAACAGAGTTTGACATTAACAGGTAATTGTTTGAATAACAAAAATAAATTACAACTTGAAAATTCAAATGGAACAAAAGTCTCTCAGTTCGAGCTTTGTCATTTCAGGTGGAGAAACCCTTAACGAAAGATTTTCATCTCGCCATCTGGCATGAATCTCAGCACTCCAATGTCAATCAGATCTTGAATCTTGTTCTTCAAGGCCCAACAGTCGTCGGTGTCATGTCCCGGACTATAGGAGTGGTATACACAAAATGCGTCGGGATGATAGCTAGGAGCGGAGGTATTGGGCTTCCGAATAGGATCCCTTAAAGCAGTCAGATTGACCTCCAACAAGCGTTCCAGTATTAGAGATGACGGTATGTCAGTCTCAGTGAACTGTCTTCCCGATGTATTTTGCTTACGTCGATTACCCCGTTGACGCTGACGAGGTTGTTGATGAGCTTGTGACCCTAAAGCAAGTAGAGGAACCTTTCCCTTGTCTTCTTGTCTCAAAGGGGGTTGAATGATGACTTGCTCTTCAACCTCAGATGTTTGCCCCACTTGGTTGTCCCGAAGCAGTTGAATATGAGGCAACGAAGATGGTTGGAATTGTTAAAGGATTATGATTTTGGTTTGAATTATCATCCAGGAAAAGCAAATGTGGTAGCTGATGCGTTGAGTCGAAAGACTTTACATATGTCAGCAATGATGATTAAAGAGTTGGAATTGATTGAGCAGTTCAGAGATATGATCTTAGTTTGCAAGGTTACGCCGCAGAGTGTTATGTTGGGTATGTTGAAGATTAATAATGAATTTTTAGACAGTATCAAAGAAGCTCAGAAGTTGGATGTGAAACTAGTTGATTTGATGGTTGGGATTGATCAATCTGAGAATAGTGATTTCAAGCTAGATGAGCAAGGTGTGTTGAGATTTCGTAACCGGATTTGTATTCCTAATGATGCTGATATGAAGAAAGTGATACTTGACGAGAGTCATAGAAGTAAGTTGAGTATTCATCCAGGAGCTACAAAGATGTATCAAGATTTGAAAGGTTTGTTTTGGTGGCCTGGTGTGATACGGTGGGAGAACTGACTTGAGGTTTTGCGTTTGTTTTCGCAAATGTTTCGGTTGAGCAAGAGTCGCCACCGACTTTTTATTTTATCCTAAAGGAAAGGTTAAAAAGCACAAGAAAAACCTTTGAGATGTTTTCGTGGGTTCGGGGGGGTAGATTATGAAAAGGGGAGGTGCTAGCACCCTTTTCATCCATGGTTATCCATGGGCTCTTAGTTACTTGTTTTAGATCACTTGCCTTTGCTTTTCAATTGTTTGAAATGGTGCTTTGTGTGTGTGGTTTTGAAAATGTTTTGAAAAAGATGCCTTGTCTAGGCAACCATTGTAACAATTCTTTACTCGAATGTTTTACAAAGGTGTTTGTCTTTTTGAAAAGATGTTTCAATGTTTTTGAAAGTTGTTTTGGAAGTTGTGTTTGTGAAGTGTGTTTTGAAAGTAGGCAAGTGTGTTTTGCAAGTTTGATCAAGTAACTAAGAGTTGTCTACCCTTAAATTTACTCAAAGATCTTTCTCATGTTTTAACCCTTTTAACAGTGTTGTTTCACCATTGTATTTGGTGAACAACCTTGTGTTAGGATGTTAACGGGACGGGCGCGGGTCATCGTTTAGACCATGAATGAAATAGTGCCAAGTGTCTTTGGCAATTTTCTTGAGGGACTATGATCATTTTGTTTAGGCAACTTCGAAAGCGTCATCGAGGGACTATGATCATTTGATTTGTTTTTGTTTTGCCAAAGAACTCAACATGCAAACATGGCCCATTTTTTAAGGAAACAAGTGGAAGAACCCTAGGGGTGCGAGTGTGAATTGTGTATTGATTTTCATGCATTTGTCTTGTATTAGGTTATCTAGCGGTTGATTTTGAATCTTCGCATACAAACCCTAATTACTATACAGTATATAGAAAGCGATAAATTGCGGGAATTTAAAGTCTAAGCTATAAGTATCCGGGGGTGGGGGTACAAATTTTTACAAATGGGGATGAGTTTTATCAGGATCATAGTGTCCAAATATTATTTACAACCAAATCGAATCGTCATATTCTCAATATAAAATATAGCAAAGTATAAGAATCAAAGAGAAATAAAAGTATTTGTGAAAGTGTATGTGATTATTTACAAATGATATAAATTGTTAACCTAATGCAATTGTTAAGTATTTATTATTTTTGGGTTTTTGTTAATTATATATAAACAAAAAGGGGTTTAAAAAGAAAACTATTTAACTTAGAAAAAATCTATTTTTATGTATTTTTATTAATGTTTTTTAGGAAGTTTTATAAAAGTGATTTATTAAACAAAGAAAAGTTTCAAAGGGAAAATTGTTTAAACTTAATAAAAATCTAATATTTATGTATTTTTTAAATGTAATAAAATAAAAAGAAGCAATTAAGAAAATTTTGTATAAAAAGGTTAATGTATTATTTTTATTTACAAAATAGATTATATAAAAAAAGAAAATAAGGTGATAGAAAAAAAAAAGGATTGATTTGTATGAAAAAAATAGGAAATCAGATGGGCTTAGGGGTTATATACATGGCAGGCCCAATGCAGATTAAAACAAGGGGGGTGCAGGCGCCAGTTTTGGATGGGCTTAACATTTTTGTGGGGCAGAGGCCCAAAACGTGTCATAACATTTTTTAGGGTTGGTTTTGTTTCATTTAAGAATTAGGTTTTACAGTGCTTGATGAGCGGCGCCGTTTCTCTTCTTCATTCTTCGTCCTCATCATCCTTCTTTAAGCAATGCTCCTGAACGAACTCCGCCTATGGCCACTAGGCGCCACCTCCAACTCCTCCTCCCTCCATGGTTAAGCAAGGCGGCGACACGAAAAGGTAACGGTTTCTTTTTTATGTTTTAGGGTTTTGGATTTTGTTTTCGAAGTAGGCAAGCTTGGAAGCAGGCTTTTCTGAACAGACAGGCTGATATGTTTGTTTGTTTTGGAACTGAACAAGCTTTTAAGTTTTTCTTGTTTAGGCAGGCATGAGGAAGAACAAGCTTTTAGGCTTGTGGTTTGAAACAGGTTTACTGTGTTTTTGAGCTTGTTGTTTGAAGGCTTGAACGGGTTTAAAGGCAGGCTTCCATGCTGTAACAGGTTTGAGCAGTTTGAAGCAGGCTTGTGCTTGTATGCAGGCTTGAGGTTTGCTTACTTGAAGGTTATATTTTTCTATGTGTTCCTGCCCCCCTTTGACAATTCTGATCTATTATATTTATCTAGCCTGCCTGAAACTGTAAACCTGCTACTTTTCTCTCTTTCCTCTCTCCACAGAAAAAAGCATATTTTATTGCTTTAAATTGTACTTATTTTCTGAAAAAGTGTTTGGCCTGGAAAATGATGATAATTTGAAATATATGCTTGCAATGTTAACTTTGCTCTGCATATCTTCTTACCTCCAGATTTCCTGCATATCTTTTGTGTACTTGTTGACAGTTTCTTTGGACAACTTGGTTGACATCTCTTTTGGACAGTTTGACAGCTTTGCACTTTTGACAATTTGGTTTGCCTAGTTTGATAGTGTAATTCAGTTTAGTTTGTCACTTGTGACTTGGTTTGGCATTTTGAACTGTGCAGCTTGTTTTGGAATTATGCAGCCTTGTACACTTCGTTTAATATGCTGCCTTGTATTAATTCATATGCTTGCAAACATATTTTCTTTCCCTCTTTGTGAACCAAGAGTCTTCTTGCGATTTGCAGAGAGGGCGAACAAACTGATTCCGGGCAGCATTTTTAATGATGAGTTTTAAGTATATGTCTTCCTTTTTAATTCATCTGTGTTTGACTTCTTTCTTTTTTGTCTTTGCAGATAAAAATCAGTTGAGCAATGGGGAGCAGCAGTAGAAGATGAAGATTTAGGATAGATTTAATTTATTTTTAATCATTGTAATAATATTAATGTAAGCAACTGTAAATAAATTTACAGTGTTCAAATAATATTTGTAACAAACAATTAAAAATGAATAAAATCTTTCTTTGTCAAATATCTCTTTTAATTCTTCTGCAATTGCTTATTTAATCATTTAAATCTCTTCAGTTATAATAATTGGGAATTATCCCAATAATCTTAACTTAGATAAAATAAATAATTAACAAACATCGCAGTCTCACTGTCTTGCATTAACCAATAATAAACTCGGCGTTCCAAATAACCAATAGCAATGCACAGTTAAACAAACAAACGTCCATATGTCCTTTATCTCACTGATCAAACTTAAACTTCAAACTTTCAATCAGAAGCCACAACCCATGTCCCAGAGTCAATTGAAAAGAACTGCAGAATCATTTCCTTCTGAGAATGCGCGCGCAAACCTTAATTCTTGATTCATTGTTAAAGAAGCGTCTGCCTGATCAAACCCTGAGCCAAACTCAACCAAATCACTAAAAACCCTAATTTTGTCTGACTGATGAGAAAAGTCCGTTTGACCGATTCTTAAACCAATCTGAAAAATCAGGAAAAGCCCGAAGCTGTGATTTCTTGTAAAAAAGAGGAGGGCAAATTTTGGGGTACAACAGTTGCCCCTGTTCAATCTTCTTGAACCTGAAGAGTTAGATTGGCAAGCTTGTCGTTCGCGACTCGAAGGTAAAAGGAGATTAGACACTAGAGTGCCCAAAACATTTGCACTCGTCAAAGCGTAGTTTGAGGGAATGGGCTTAAAGATGCCATTTGGTGATGGGCTTAAAGATGCCATCTGGAGACGTGACAGGGGGATGGGCTTAGAGATGCCATTTGGAAATTGCTGGTAGGAGGATGGGCTTAGAGATGCCATCTGGAAATGATTGTTGAATTGCTCTTGGATGAGTGACAGAATTACATCCGAATCTGGATCGTATCCGGACTGTATTTGAATGAATCTGGAATAAGTATCAGAATGTCGCCATATCTGGGTCACATCTGAACTGTCTCTGGAAGGAACCTAGAATAAGTATCAGAATGTCGCCATGTCTGGGTCACATCTGAACTATCTCTGAATGAATCTGGAATAAGTATCAGAATGTCGCCATGTCTGGGTCACATCCGAACTATCTCTGAATGAATCTGGAATAAGTATCAGAATGTCGCCATATCTGGGTCACATCTGAACTGTCTCTGGAAGGAATCTGGAATAAGTATCAGAATGTCGCCATGTCTGGGTCACATCTGAACTGTCTCTGGAAGGAATCTGGAATAAGTATTAGAATGTCGCCATGTCTGGGTCACATCTGAACTATCTCTAGAAGGAATCTCGGAAGATGATGATCTTTGTCTGTTGATTGATCTTTCCTGAAAAGGTAAAGAGTTAGTTGTATGCAATGTCATGATGTAATGAATTGTACTTCATCAATGTTTATGATATGAATGTGATGGATGCGTATGTAAGCTGAGTAACCGTCTTGTTGAGGAAGACGAATCCTGGGTAATGAAATCTTTGACTGCTGCTGGGGAAAATAAATCCTTGACTGCTGCAGGGGATTGTTGGAAATGAGAAGGAACCACTGTTGGGGGATCAGGAGCTTGGGTTGTATGCCAATCTACTGGGGATTCCTGTCTTGAGGAGATCTTCACTGGGGAATATCTGAATATCCTGTGAGGAACTGAGAATGAGAGTCTTCATTCTGCTTGGGGATTGATAGTTGGAAGTTTTAGCTCTGCTGGGGATTGCAAGAATCTTTTGATCGCTGCAGGTATTGATCTGAGACTTGGGTTATACGCCACTTTGGGAATGAGAATCTTCATTCTGTTGGGGGTCAGAAATTGGGAGTATACCAATCTTCTGAGATGATGAGAATCTTCATTCTGTTAACGGTCAGAAACTGGGAGTATACCAATCTTCTGAGGTTTTAAGGATGAGAGTCTTCATTCTTGAGGGTCAGAAATTGGGAGTATACCAATCTTCTGAGGTTTTAAGGATGAGAGTCTTCATTCTTGAGGGTCAGAAATTGGGAGTATACCAATCTTCTGAGGTGATGAGAGTCTTCATTCTGTTAACGGTCAGAAACTGGGAGTATACCAATCTTCTGAGGTTTTAAGGATGAGAGTCTTCATTCTTGAGGGTCAGAAATTGGGAGTATACCAATCCTCTAAGGTGATGAGAATCTTCATTCTATTAACGGTCAGAAACTGGGAGTATACCAATCTTCTGAGGTTTTAAGGATGAGAGTCTTCATTCTTGAGGGTCAGAAATTGGGATTATACCAATCTTCTGAGGTGATGAGAATCTTCATTCTGTTAACGGTCAGAAACTGGGAGTATACCAATCTTCTGAGGTTTTAAGGATGAGAGTCTTCATTCTCGAGGGTCAGAAATTGGGAGTATACCAATCTTCTGAGGTGATGAGAATCTTCATTCTGTTAACGGTCAGAAACTGGGAGTATACCAATCTTCTGAGGTTTTAAGGATGAGAGTCTTCATTCTTGAGGGTCAGAAATTGGGAGTATACCAATCTTCTGAGGTGATGAGAATCTTCATTCTGTTAACGGTCAGAAACTGGGAGTATACCAATCTTCTGAGGTTTTAAGGATGAGAGTCTTCATTCTTGAGGGTTAGAAATTGGGAGTATACCAATCTTCTAAGGTGATGAGAATCTTCATTCTGTTAACGGTCAGAAATTGGGAGTATACCAATCTTCTGAGGTTTTAAGGATGAGAGTCTTCATTCTCGAGGGTCAGAAATTGGGAGTATACCAATCTTCGGAGGTGATGAGAATCTTTATTCTGTTAACAGTCAGAAACTGGGAGTATACCAATCTTTTGAGGTTTTAAGGATGAGAGTCTTCATTCTTGAGGGAAACAGATTTTTAGGAGCTTCAATTGACCGTTATTCTGTTGGTGGTTGTAACTTCCAGCAGGTGATGAAGGAATTTTGATGATGACCGCAACTTCCAGAAGGAAATTGTTAACGCTCTTGAATTCCAACAGGTGATGAAGGAATTTTTGAACGACCTTGGTTTTGACATTTGAATGCCCCAAGTGATGGTGAGGGAGACTTGCCCCAAGTTAATCTGTAATTGAGAGATTTGTTAAAATCTTGACTGGACTGCCCCAGGTTAATTGAACTTTGAAAGATTTGTTGAAATCTTGACTGGACTGTCCCAGGTTAACTGAACTTTGAAAGATCTGTTGAAACCTTGATTGGACTGCCCCAGGTTAACTGGATAGCGACATGTCATGCCCTCTTGTTGATAGGAGATTTGCAACGGAAGTGTCATCCTTTTTGAAGTGATTTTGTTCACTGAGAGGGCTTTTGTTCACTGGATATTCATTGTGTGAATTTCTCCGCTGTCAAACAAATAGCCAAATGCAAACAGTGATATTCAAGTAATGCAAAATTTATGTCTGTCTTGAAGTTTTGAAAAATGCGTTTTTTAGCAGAAAACTTTTTATAAGACAAATTCAACACAAGATTTAGGGCAAAGCCTTACAGGAGTCAGGATACCTTTTGTAACAGTATGCTTTCGAACTAACCCATGCTTCAGTTAGGACTTTTGAAAGGTTGTAACGTGGCTTGGTTCACGGTTTAAGAAACAAAGGATAAAGGCTCAAAGTATATTTGTACCCACCCGCTCTTCGTGATGTTCTTCAATCCTAAACTCAGTTAATTTGTGCGTCGAACTCCATTTGAATTTGAAACGACCTTTTGGTGATGGTTCACACCAATTGAATTTGTTGGAAGGCAGACATTTTTTTTCTTTTCTTTTGCAAAATTTTTCATGTTGTTGAGGATTTGTAATGACCTCTTTCTTTTGATTTGTTATCCCTAACTTTTGCCTGACTGTTCCTGTTTTCGAGATTACAGTCAGCGGGATGCCCCAGCTTTCTTAAGCCTCCTTTATAGGTTTTGGCTTAGTGGGCTTTTCTCTTTTGAGAGATAATGACTGCCTATGATATAAGGAACCATCATTGTCTTTGATTCCAGAGGAATGCTTTTTTTTTGATGTCGTTCGTTGTATTATGAACTGAGAGTTTGCGACTTCAATGCGCACCTTTTTTGAATTAACTGAAAGACTACCCTGCCCCAGGTTTAATCAAAGGTTTCAATTTGTTTAGAACAGAAAACTCCTACTTCTTTGGCTCGAAGGGGTTGACTAGGGATTATCTTCCTTATAACTCCAGTGTTTGGGAATTGAAAGAAATGCATGTACATCATCAGCAAGGTCTGTTCAAAAGCATACTGTATGAGATTATGGTATTGTTTCGTCATCCTCCCTCTAAAGGCTTGCAGCTTTTTATCAAGAGTTAAATATCATAAAGAAAGCATAAGAGTAGTGAAAACGAATGGATGAATTCAAGACAAACATATGTAATGCATTTAATGAAACAGAGTTTGACATTAACAGGTAATTGTTTGAATAACAAAAATAAATTACAACTTGAAAATTCAAATGGAACAAAAGTCTCTCAGTTCGAGCTTTGTCATTTCAGGTGGAGAAACCCTTAACGGAATATTTTCATCTCGCCATCTGGCATGAATCTCAGCACTCCAATGTCAATCAGATCTTGAATCTTGTTCTTCAAGGCCCAACAGTCGTCGGTGTCATGTCCCGGACTATAGGAGTGGTATACACAAAATGCGTCAGGATGATAGCTAGGAGCGGAGGTATTGGGCTTCCGAATAGGATCCCTTAAAGCAGTCAGATTGACCTCCAACAAGCGTTCCAGTATTAGAGATGATGGTATGTCAGTCTCAGTGAACTGTCTTCCCGACGTATTTTTCTTACGCCGATTACCCCGTTGACGCTGACGAGGTTGTTGATGAGCTTGTGACCCTGAAGCAAGTAGAGGAGCCTTTCCCTTGACTTCTTGTCTCAAAGGGGGTTGAATGATGACTTGCTCTTCAACCTCAGATGTTTTCCCCACTTGGTTGTCCCGAAGCAGTTGGTTGACGAGAACCCTGAGCTCCTTTTGTCTTTGAGCCAAGTCCTGGATGAGAGCCATCTGGCCCACCAGTTTTCCCATCATTTGGATCCTCATTGTTGCCAGCTCAAACTGCAGTTCCTCCAACTGATCACTCCTGGCATTGCTTGAATTCCTCTGGACCATGCCTCTTGTGAGGAGAGCTTTCACTTCTTCTTGCCCCTGGGACAGGTTCAAGAACATTTCCTGAAGTTGAGCATTTTGATCCTGGATATCCTTGACAGTCCTCTCTAGAGCCATCTCTACTGAAATAAACAGTAGGAGAGTAAGGAAACCTGAAAAGGAAAAATTGTTATGATGCAATGCATGATATGTGAATGCATGTTTTCAAGGATCTCTCGGGGTAAACACAAGGAAATGTTAGAGGTTGAACTTTGATCAACATCCTTGATTGGAGAACTTTGTATCAGTGGATGTCTTTCCACGAGAATCAAGCTCACCATGTCAAGTGGGTCATAGCCCCTGATTCAAGTTGTTGCACTTGATCTTTGATGGCATTTGTTTAGAGGAGAACTTCTTTCCCCTTTGGTAGATGTCTGGTTCAACGTGACCCTGCATCAAAAGACCCTCGAGATCCTTGAAATGGTTATTGAAAATGCTATGGTATGATGTTATGATGTTATGTACATGTATGCAAAAGCAAGTAAGTGTATATACAGGTAATTATATTCACACAAAGCAAACAAGTCCTTAGGTTTAGGCTTGCATGGGGTTTTTAGGTAAGTACCCTCTTGAAGTTAGTTGGCTCATCCTGTCCTAAAATAGAAACCAGGTTCTAAGGAGCTCAATATCATTGGATTATTTTCTGTGTTCATTGTTTTGGTTTAGCCACTTAACTGGCGACCAAAATATTCCAAGAAAACAATCCTCAATGAGTGTAGTATCGAGTATCTACCAACTTCGGACTGCACCAAAGTCGGTCATCTCACTACACCTAAAAAAGGCTAAGATGGTCAAGTAAGGTTCTAGAGTTCGTTAGTGCTTCATGACATCACTCAGCGGCCCCATACTCTCCTTGATTGAACTCAAGGGTTACCGGTACTCACAAATATGTCACACTAACATAGCTACTGCTTCAGCCATGTCGGTATACCCCGCACAGTTCCCTCACAATTTATTGATATTTACCTAAAAAGGTGCCCCCAAATCCGGGTGTAGGATTTACAACAAACCCAAACAAGGACCCAAAAAGTAAAGCAATCAAAGCAATCAAAGCAAGCATGTAAAGGTGATATAAACCCTAAGGTAACCCCACTTTTAAAAAATAATCCCCAGCAGAGTCGCCAGTTCTGTGATACGGTGGGAGAACTGACTTGAGGTTTTGTGTTTGTTTTCGCAAATGTTTCGGTTGAGCAAGAGTCGCCACCGACTTTTTATTTTATCCTAAAGGAAAGGTTAAAAAGCACAGGAAAAACCTTTGAGATGTTTTCGTGGATTCGGGGGGTAGATTATGAAAAGGGAAGGTGCTAGCACCCTTTTCATCCATGGTTATCCATGGGCTCTTAGTTACTTGTTTTAGATCACTTGCCTTTGCTTTTCAATTGTTTGAAATGGTGCTTTTTGTGTGTGGTTTTGAAAATGTTTTGAAAAAGATGCCTTGTCTAGGCAACCATTGTAACAATTCTTTACTCGAATGTTTTACAAAGGTGTTTGTCTTTTTGAAAAGATGTTTCAATGTTTTTGAAAGTTGTTTTGGAAGTTGTGTTTGTGAAGTGTGTTTTGAAAGTAGGCAAGTGTGTTTTGCAAGTTTGATCAAGTAACTAAGAGTTGTCTACCCCTAAATTTACTCAAAGATCTTTCTCATGTTTTAACCCTTTTAACAGTGTTGTCTCACCATTGTATTTGGTGAACAACCTTGTGTTAGGATGTTAACGGGACGGGCGCGGGTCATCGTTTAGACCATGAATGCAATAGTGCCAAGTGTCTTTGGCAATTTTCTTGAGGGACTATGATCATTTTGTTTAGGAAACTTCGAAAGCGTCAACGAGGGACTATGATCATTTGATTTGTTTTTATTTTGCCAAAGAACTCAACATGCAAACATGGCCCATTTTTGAAGGCAACAAGTGGAGGAACCCTAGGGGTGCGAGTGTGAATTGTGTATTGATTTTCATGCATTTGTCTTGTATTAGGTTATCTAGCGGTTGATTTTGAATCTTCGCATACAAACCCTAATTACTATACAGTATATAGAAAGCGATAAATTGCGGGAATTTAAAGTCTAAGCTATAAGTGTGATCGGTGGATCTGGAACTGACTGTTTAACGCTGGTTCGCGAAATGTCGCGGTAAGCAAGAGTCGCCACCGTCTTTTATTTTCTCCAATTTGGAAGGACAAAAGCACAGAAAAATTCCTTTAAAGAGATCGCTCTCGGTTCGGGAGGTAGGTTATAGAAAGGGAAGGTGTTAGCACCCTTTCTATCCATGGTTATCCATGGGCTCTTAGGTACTTGCTCAATGTGTTTTCAATTTGTGTGTTTGCTTTTCAATGTGGGTTTAAAAAGTTTCTTTGAAAAATTTCAGATCGACTCATACGTCAGAGTGTTTGAAAAGTTTTGTTTTGAAAGCTTTTGAAAATGTGTGGTGTGAAAAGTATTTTGAGTTTTTTTGAGATTTAGAGCAAGTATCCTTGAGAACCTACCTACCCTAAGGAATTCGTCTGTGTAGATGTCCTTAAAAGTAGTGCCATCCCACCATTGAGAGGTAGGTAGCACCACCGTTGGAGGTGTTCGGGTCAATTCGAGTTTTAGGGTCAATTCGATGTTCGGGACATGGTGATCACCAGAGCAATGGGAAGACACCTTAGAAGCTACCCTCATGCCAGGTTCCCGGATCATGAGGACTTACTAAGACGCCCTCTACTCGACGACCACCTTTCGAGGCAAGGCAACAGTGAGGCGTACCCTAGGGGTGGTGTGTGCGAATCGTGTGTCATGTTTCAGTTATTTGTCTTGTCATGTTATGGGTGTTCTACGCATTGATTTTATTTTAGACATACATTCTTTCATGCTTGGTTAACAGTTAAATATTTTGCGAGGAAATAAATCTAAACTATTACAAATGGCGCGGATCCACATCGCCAAAATTAAACCGGACCCGATTTAGCGAAAAATAAATAAAGCAATAAAAGTGCGATAAATAAGTGTACATGGCTTTGGGAGATTTACAAAATTATAATTAAACGACATAAGATAAATGCGCGAAAATAAAGGAATTAAACGAACTAGGGCGTTGGACCCTTTTACAACAATAATTAAATTAATGAATTAAAATTAAGAATTAAATGAAAATGTTTTTTAGACTTTTATGTTTTTTTATTTATTAAAAGAGAGAAAAAAAAGAGTTAATTGAAATTAAACTATAAGGCAAACCCTAATTCTATTGTTTTTATTCATTATGAAAGAATTAAATTAAGATCTAGATTAAACCTAAAATTTATTATGTATAATTTTAACTATAAAAATAAATAAATAAATAAATAGTATTGTGAGAAATAAAAGTTAAAAAGACATTAAACTATCAATTAACCTAATTCTACATTTTTGGACTTTTATTAAAAATGGAATTAAAATTAAAACCTAAATTATTTACATATATTAGTTTACATTCTAATTATAATAAAATAAATATTCTATTTTTTTGTATTTTCTGATTTTTCAGTGTTTTTATATTTTGTAGGAAAAATAAATTAATTAAAACAAATAAAGTAAATAAAATGGCAAAAATAAAATAAGAAGAAAAATAGAAAAAAATGCAAACTAGGGGGGTGTTCTGTCCCATTATGGAGGTGTGGACCTGAAAAGCCTGGCCCAAATAAGAGTTGATTCATTGACTTTTCTGATCATGTACCAATGCGTTGACTTGCTGTAGGCTGCGCCTGGAATGTTGGCCATTGATCTGAGCATCTTGGACGCGTGGATGGTAAGCTTGGAGTGTGCATGGTAATCTCAGAATTATGCCTACATGGAATCAATTATTGAAAAATAACATGGAGTATTTGCCAGACCTGGGACTTGAACCCAGGTCTTGAGAGTCATATGCATAGCACGTTACCATTTGAGCCAAGCGCGTTAATTTAACATAGAATAAACAATAAATATTATAAAAAGAACGCGTTAGTGCTTTGGAGTTTTCGCGCGAAATTCAAACGGACTTATCACTAACGGACACGGGGTCATCTTCTCCGTTTTCCTGAAACAAGAAACACATGGGCAACGGTTTTTGATCGTGGCTTTAGGGGATTTAGAAGAAAATAGCGACTAGCCCCTCGTCGCTCATAAATTGAGCGCGAGGGTGCCAACTTATTCGTCTCATCCTGCTTAAGCTGCTGGAATTGGTCTGGAAGCACAATTTTTCCTTGGGCAAAAACCCCCAAATCTGAAACCTGCAAACCCTAAAGACCATTCATGGCAGATTCACGTATATTGCTCAAAAACAAAATTAGTTAGTATGGTTAGCTTTAGAACATCCCGAGAAACATGAATATACAAACAAAAATGCAAAAAGATGTCTAAATCATGCTATGCGATTTCAAGATGTTCTTGGTATGGTTGGACTCATGGATACCAGTTCAGGGTGTTTTGCTTGATGTTAATGATTGGCCCGCGTTCAGAATCACTCAGGGAAGCTATTGGGATGGAAGTTGAAGCTTGAATTCACCTCTAAGGCACTTTTCAGTTTTGAGTTTTTTTATGAAAAATTCCAATATGCAATGGAGTTATGGGGCGCAGCTTGCAGTCTTGGAGCATTAGGGTTCTCATTCTGATCATATATGGAGTGATTAGGTTAAGAAACATTGGACAAAATCTTATGCATTGATGAATTTCAATATTTGATTTGTTAAGAATCTTTTCCAATCTTTTTTCATGGTGTTTTTGTTCAATCATGTGCCAATCATACCAAAACTTGCCTATTTAAGACTTACACGAAATATTGAGCTTATAATGTGCATGAAAAGATTTTTTTAGGTTAGGTTTATATTTTTCATGAATTAAAATGATTTAAATGAATATAAATTAATATTAATTCAAATAAATAATTAAAAAATATGAAAATACTTCCCTTTGGGCCTAGTGGTCGTGCATAGGCTTGGCATGAAGAAATTTGGAAGGAAAATAGGCCCATTTGCATTTTTAGGCCTTTTGCATCAATGTTGACTTTTCAAAATTCCCAAAACTTTCCCAACTTCCACAAGGCATAACTTGGTCAATTTTTAAGCTTTTCACATGTTCTTGGACATTTTGGAAATGTCTTTGAGTCCTCTAACCAATGCCTTTGGTCCCATGTCATTTTGATTTACCAATCTCAAGTTATGGCCTTTGACTTAAAGTCACTTTTTGTTGACTTTTGAAAATGACCTATAATGTTGAAATTGATAACTTTTTGTGAGAGCATTTCTTGGACTTGAAGTATGAAGATGAGTTGTAGGAAATGTCTTTCTCTTCAAAATGAGCATTGGATGGGATTTTTCTGATAATCCATGTGAAAGTTATGCCCTGGTCAATTTCAGTTGACTTTTTCAGCTGTCCAAATATAGCAACTTTTGCATCTTTGATGATTTCTGAGCCAAATTTTGAGAATCATGATCAAGCATTGATCAAATGATGTTTGTGGCTTCAAAATGATATGTTGATCAAAAATTTGAACTTTTGACTGTCAAATGACCATTTTACCCCTACAGTTGACTGTAGTGCAATCTAGGGTTTTGACTGTGCAATCTTGAGCTGAATGCCTTGAAACTTTGCATGAAGATGCTTGACCACATTTATAGGCATATGAGACTTGATTGGGCCTTTGAAAAGTTCATTTGCTTGACCATAACTCAAACCCTAGTTTTGACTGTATAGGAGACAGTTGAGCTGCACAACCCTTGGGGAATTTTGTGACCTTGACTTGACAAATCTTGATGAGTATGGGAGGGCAAATTTTGGGGTACAACAGTTGCCCCTGTTCAATCTTCTTAGACCTGAGGATGCAGATTGGCTGACGTGCCTTTCGTAATCCGAGGGTAGAAGATGATTGAACACTAGAGTGCCCTAGAAATTTGCACTCACATAGTAGCAGTGCGATGATGGAATGGGCTTATAGATGCCATTTAGAGGTTGCTGGATAGGACGATGGGCTTATAGATGCCATCTGGGTGTTGATCGCGTACGAGATTCCTCAGCGAGAACTTGCGTACCTGCAAAACAAAAAGTGAGTACCTGACACGTTGCAGGAGTTGACCTTAGATGTTTGGTATAGATGTGTCCTGACTGGTTACAGGAGCTGAGTCTGGAGCTTCAAACGCTGATGAATGAACCAGGGATGGTCACTACCTTAGCATGAATGGTAAGGGAACCTTGGGCGACTTTAACTTCAACAACGCTCGTTGAGAAAAATCTTGGGTGTCTTCTACTGGAGTAAGAATCAGGGAGATCTTAGGGTCGATCTGACTGAACCAGAGAGGGCCTTTGACTGGATAAGCATCAGAAAATCTTAGAGTCGATTTAACTGAACCGGTCTAGGTCTTGAAATGTCTTCAGCTGGATAAGTATCAGGGAGATCTTAGGGTCGATCTGACTGAACCAGAGAAGGCCTTGGACTGGGTAAGAATCAGGAAAATCTTAGGGTCGATTTAACTGAACCGGTCTAGGTCTTGAAATGTCTTCAACTGGGTAAGAATCAGGGAGATCTTAGGGTCGATCTGACTGAACCAGAGAAGGCCTTGGACTGGGTAAGAATCAGGAAAATCTTAGGGTCGATTTAACTGAACCGGTCTAGGTCTTGAAATGTCTTCAACTGGACAAGAATCAGGGAGATCTTAGGGTCGATCTGACTGAACCAGAGAAGGCCTTGGACTGGGTAAGAATCAGGAAAATCTTAGGGTCGATTTAACTGAACCGGTCTAGGTCTTGAAATGTCTTCAACTGGACAAGAATCAGGGAGATCTTAGGGTCGATCTGACTGAACCAGAGAAGGCCTTTGACTGGATAAGCATCAGGAAAATCTTAGGGTCGATTTTACTGAACCGGTCTAGGTCTTGAAATATGATTGAGAATTTCAACTGCATCTTTCCTGAAAGGTGAAGGTCAGTCATATGCAATGCATGATATGGATCAAGCAATGATGTTCTCAACATAAATGAGATTTGTATGATATAATGCGTCTATGCATGCTATAATGATGTATGTGATGTGTTTTATGAATGTATGTTTTCGTCTAGGAAAGTAAATCCTTGACGGGTGCCGGGAAATCACTCTTGGGCTGATGTTTGAAGAATGGATTTTGCTTCCGCTAGGGATGATAATCGTAAGAATACCGGTAGGAGAAGATGACTCCGTTGCGGAATAAGCTTGGCAAATGGAAGATTCTGCAGGGAGAAAAAATACTCTGATGACCATGCTGGGAAGCAATACTTTGTGGGGACAGAGATGCTTTGCTGATTGTTGATAGTAGTTTGTTGGGGATACCCTTGTTGTTAGAAGTATTAATGGACTTCGCTGGGGATAGGGAGAACCACGTTGACGACAACCTTTCCGTGGCTTTTGGCTGAGGATAACCCAGTTATATCCTGTTAAGGAAATAACTCTATAAATAAAGCCGGACGACGCGTTCGTACTCTGCGAGGATAAGCTTCCAGAATCTACTGGGGATAAGCTTACTGCTTGGGGAGATGGATTCCAACTTTCTTGGGGAAGTTTTGAATTATACCGGAGAAATGACTCCATTGAATGTTGGTATACCGCCGGGGAACAATCTTTAGGCCAAGACTGCCGGGGATGCTTGTTAAGAATGTGTATGCTGCAGGGGAATGTTGAGATTCGTCGGAGGATACCCAACTTCCTTGAGATGTGATAACTCTGCTTGGAGAAGAATGTATTGTTTTGTTGAACCACTCTCTGGGGAATTATGTACTGCTCATATTCTTTAGTCGAACCTACCTTGGTACCTTGGAGAATAGAACAATTAGACTGCTCAGACAACTTTTTATTGCCCCTGTTTCTAGTGTCACCTGCAATTAATTCCTTTGTTTCGTATGTAAATATTTATGAGTTAGCAAATTATTGTCAATGCATACATCACAAATTGAACCTTGGACGTTCTTCGCAAAACAAAACAGAAAAAGAAAACATTTGGCACATTTAACTGAAAATATATTTGTATTGATTTTGAGTGGCCTAAAAAGAGGCGTTTTGTGTACAAGAGGCTGACGTCCTAGTAATAGGTACGTCGCCGATCAAAAGAGTTTATACAAGTTTTGTACAAAAGAAAATAAAACAGCTGTGTGAAAGATGAATGATCCACTGGGTTTCAACTCTGCTATTGTCTTTATAACTCCGAGCGTCTCATCACTTGATGACCTTGGTTGAAAATGAAGCTGACCGATTGATGCCGTTTGAACTTGCTGTAGATACCGGATTCTGGATGCAAAGTGATCAATGAGACATAGTTTTACGCTTTATCCCTAATTTTTGCCTGGACCGCCCTTTCAGGTTTTCAGTCCACCGGGATACCCATTTTTGCCCAAGCCGCCTTTTCAGGTTTTCGACTTGCCGGGTGTACAGATTTTTTTCATTTTCATCCCTTCATTTTGCCCGAACCCTTTTGGTTCGACGGGAAGCCCTAATTTTTGCCTAGGCATGTCAGCCTAGCGGGTCTTTTTCATGCGTAGTATTTTTTAACTATGTCTGCATTGGCGGGGTGAGGAAGGTCGTCACCATCCATGTTGGTTAATATCATTGCTCCTCCTGAGAACACATGTTTAACCACAAATGGCCCTTCGTATGTGGGGGTCCATTTGCCCCTTGGATCACTTTGAGGAAGGATGATTCTCTTGATTACCAGATCCCCGACTCGATATTCTTGTGGTCTGACCTTTTTATTAAATGCCCTGATCATCCGTTTCTGATACGTCTGACCATGACAGATAGCAGCAAGTCTTTTCTCGTCAATGAGGTTGAGTTGATCAAGTCGTGTCTGGATCCAATCATCTTCGTTCAGATTTGCATCCTTCATTATCCGGAGAGAGGGAATCTGCACTTCGATCGGCAAGACTGCCTCCATGCCATAAACCAGAGAGAAAGGAGTTGCCCCGGTTGACGTCCTTGCTGAGGTACGGTACCCATGCAGAGCGAACGGTAACATCTCGTGCCAATCTTTGTACGTGACTGTCATCTTTTGGATGATCTTCTTAATGTTTTTATTTGCTGCTTCTACAGCCCCATTCATCTTCGGTCTGTAAGGAGAAGAATTGTGGTGCTGTATCTTGAACTGTTCGCAGAGCTCGGCGATCATCTTGTTGTTCAGATTGGTGCCGTTGTCCGTAATAATCCGTTCAGGGACGCCGTATCGACAGATCAGATTATGTCGAATGAACCGTGCCACCACAGTCTTGGTTACCGTAGCATAGGATGCTGCCTCAACCCACTTCGTGAAATAGTCAATCGCCACTAGGATGAAGCGATGTCCATTGGATGCCGTAGGTCTTATCTCACCGATCATGTCTATACCCCACATTGCAAATGGCCAAGGTGCAGTCAGAACATTCAGGGGAACCGGAGGAACATGCACCTTGTCTGCGTAAATCTGGCACTTGTGGCATGTTCTCGAATGTTGGTAGCAGTCAGCTTCCATTGTGGACCAATAATATCCTGCCCGTAGGATCTTTTTAGCCATAGTGTGTCCACTGGAATGCGTACCAAAGGTCCCTTCATGTAGCTCTTCCATGATTCTTTCTGCTTCAGCTTTGTCCACACAACGCAGTAAGGTGGAATCATGGTTTCGCTTGTACAGGATGCCGTTGCTGAGGAAGAATTTGGCTGCGAACCTTCTCAGGAATTTCTTATCATTGACAGATGCACCTTCAGGGTATTCCTGAGCTTCCAGATATCTCTTCACTTCATGGTACCAAGGTTTTTCAGTCACCAACTCAGTTTCAAGATCACAACAGTATGCCGGTTCGTCCAGTTTCTCAATAGTAATTTGGGGAGCCTCATTATCCCATTTGACTTTAAACATTGAAGACAATGTAGCTAACGCGTCCGCCAGCTGATTCTCTTCTCTCGGAAAGTGCTCAAAGGTTATCTCCGTGAAGTGGGGGATCAGGGTCAACACACATTCTTTGTAAGGAATCAAGTTTGGATGTTTCGTATCCCACTCTCCGTTGATCTGATTGATCACGAGGGCGGAATCTCCGAAGACACTGAGAAACTTGATCCTTAAGTCGATCGCAGCTTGAAGACCCATGATACACGCCTCATACTCCGCCATGTTGTTGGTACAGTTGAAGCATAACCGGGCAGTGAGTGGAGTATGAGTACCTTGTGGAGATATGATGATGGCGCCAATACCATTTCCCAAAGCGTTGGAAGCTCCGTCAAAGTGCATAGACCATCGGGATCCTGGTTCAGGTCCTTCATCCGGTCCAGGCACCTCACAATCAGTCACAATCATGATGCTTTCGTCCGGAAACTCGAAGTTCATTGATTGATAATCATCTACAGCTTGATGAGCCAAGTGGTCTGCCAATACACTTCCCTTGATGGCTTTCTGGGTTGTGTACTGAATGTCGTATTCTGTCAAGATCATTTGCCATCTTGCAATCCTCCCAGACAGAGCAGGCTTTTCGAATATGTACTTAATAGGATCCATTTTTGAGATCAACAACGTGGTATGAGTCAGCATATACTGTCTCAGCCGGCGAGCAGCCCATACCAAAGCGCAGCAAGTTTTCTCAAGCAGTGAGTATCGGGTCTCACAGTCGGTAAACTTTTTGCTAAGGTAATAAATGGCATGCTCTTTTCGGCCAGACTCGTCATGCTGCCCCAGCACACACCCCATTGAATTGTCCAGCACTGTCAGATAAAGTATCAGAGGTCTCCCTTCAACCGGTGGCATAAGGATGGGTGGTTCTTGGAGATACTCTTTAATTCTGTCAAAGGCAGCCTGACATTCATCGTTCCAACGTACTACCTGATCTTTCTTCAGCAGCTTGAAGATTGGCTCACAGGTAGCAGTCAGATGAGAGATGAATCGAGCAATGTAATTCAGGCGTCCTAAAAAGCCTCTGACTTCCTTCTCTGTCTTAGGAACTGGCATCTCTTGAATAGCTTTGACCTTAGCAGGGTCCACTTGTATTCCTTTATCACTGACCACGAAGCCTAGCAACTTCCCAGATCTTACCCCAAAGGTACACTTGTTAGGGTTCAATCTCAGCTTGTATAGTTTCAACCGGTCAAACAACTTCTGTAGATGATCTAGGTGCTCTTCCTCAGTCTGGGACCTTGCGATCATATCGTCGACATACACTTCTATCTCATGATGGATCATATCATGAAATAAGGCAACCATGGCACGTTGGTAGGTTGCCCCAGCATTCTTCAATCCAAATGGCATGACCTTGTAACAGAAGGTGCCCCACTGAGTAACGAATGTAGTCTTTTCCATGTCTTCAGGTGCCATCTTGATCTGATTGTAACCTGAAAAGCCATCCATGAAAGAGAACACTTTATGTTGAGCCGTATTATCAACAAGGACATCAATGTGAGGTAGAGGGAAGTCATCCTTGGGGCTGGCCCTGTTCAGATCCCTGTAGTCGACACACATTCTGACCTTACCGTCCTTTTTAGGTACCGGCACCACGTTAGCAACCCACTGAGGGTAAGAAGTTACTGCAAGGAACCCGGCATCAAACTGTTTCATGACCTCGGCTTTAATCTTCTCAGACATCTCTGGACGCATCCGACGGACTTTTTGTTTAACTGGAGGGCAGTCTTCCTTAGTCGGCAAGTGATGAACGACAATATCGGTATCCAACCCTGGCATGTCTTCGTAGGACCAGGCAAAGATCTCCATATAGTCATGTAACATCTTGGTTAACCGTTGCTTCACGCTGAGCTCTAGGTTGGCACCAATCTTTACCTCTTTTCTGTCTGCCTCAGTACCCAGGTTTATGGTTTCCACTGGCTCTTCATGGGGTTGAATTGCCCTCTCCTCCTGAAGCAACAATCTTGCAAGCTCACCAGGCACTTCGCAATCATTTTCACCTTCGTCTTCGGCTAAGTTGATCGGATTTTCGAAGTCATAATTGGCAGTAGCAGAGTTGTTATTAGTGAGATCCAGAGTGGATTGGAACCTGTATGAGTGAGTGTGTGTGTAAATACAGCTGTTTTGAAAATATATGTAAAGGAAAGAAAGACAGAAAAGGAGCACAATTATTTGTAATGTGAAAGTACGTCCAAGATTTTCATTCATGATGTATAAAATGACAGTTTGTATGCCCTCACAAATGATACCACGGTGCCTCGGGTAAGACACCGGGCCAAAGAGTTTATTTATTGCTTATTACAGAACCAAAACAAGAGAATTCATTACTTAGAAACAAGAGAAACAGATAAGTTGTCCTTGGCACTCCAATTGTTAGATCCTCCGTCGGTTGTCGGGTAGATCCAGCTATCAAACTCAGCATCGTCCACTTCGTCCTTGTCCCCAATAGCATTCACTCCATGAGTAGGCAGGGGAGCCGACACCACATTAGGCTTTTCAGGTGCTTCGAACTGTATCTCCTTTGTATCAATGAGGTCTTGCACCTTATTCTTTAATGCCCAACAGTCATCAGTAGAGTGTCCCGGGCTTTCTGAGTGGTAAGCACAACGAGCATTCGGGTTGTACTTGGGAGATGCAGTATTTGGAAACTTCGGCGCCTCCCTGACAGTCACTAAATTGGTTGCGAGTAACTGTGGCAGGATCTGCGACAAAGTCATGTTTAAGCGGGTGAACTCCCTCCGGGGTCTTTCAGCTTTCTGAGAATTGTTTGGCCGGGGAGCGGCAGCAGGCTTAGCAATCATGACCGCACTGACAGATTGGCGGTGTTCACTTCTCTCTGACCTCCTAGAACCATACACGGCACTAGACTCTTTTTTAAACGGCTTCTTTTCTGAACTAGCTGATGATGCACCCTTTGCAATCTTCCCAGACTTCAGCCCAGCTTCAATTCTCTCTCCAGTTAAGATCAAATCAGTGAAACCAGCAGAAGAATTCCCAATGAGATGGTTGAAAAATGGCCCAGATAGGGTCCCCAAGAACATATCAACCAACTCCCGATCAGTCAATGGTGGCTGCACCCTGCCAGCCAGGTCTCTCCACTTCTGTGCGTACTCCTTAAAACCTTCGCTTGCACCTAACGCCATACCCTGGAGTTGGGTACGTGTGGGGGCAAGGTCGGCATTATACTGATACTGCTTGTAGAAAGCAGTAGCCAGCTCCTCCCAGTTACGAACTTTGGTTCCATCCAGCTGATAGAACCATTCGAGATGAGTCCCTGAAAGACTCTCCTGGAAGAAGTGGATCCATAGATTCTTGTCCGCAGAGTACGGCTGAATTTTCCGAACATAGGACCTCAAATGCAGCTTGGGACAGGATGCCCCGTCATACTTGGAGAAAGAAGGTGCTTTGAATTTATGTGGAATGATTACACCAGTGGACAAACCCAGATCTCCAAAATCCAGCCCAGGTACCTGTTGTACCTCCATAGCCTTCAACCTGTCCTCCAGTTGTTTGTACCTGTCATCTGCAGGAGGATACTGCTCCTCATCAAAATCCGTCTCGTTGTCGGAGACCACTGGAGTAGGAACCTTTACTTCTGCCTGAGAAGGACTCCTACCAACAGAAGAACCAGCCTCTTCATGTTGCAGAGTGTTGCCAAACCTTCGGCCCGAGTTGAACAGAACAGTTCTCCTCTTCTTCTTCTTCTCCTTTTTCAGGAGCATAGTCTTTAGTTCTTCTTGGCCTTTAGCTAGACCCATGATCAATTCCTGAAACTGCGCATTCTGCGCCTGGAGAGCTTTGATTGATGTCTCAGTTGATTCAGATCCGGGATTCATGATGCTGAAATAAACAGCGAAGAACTGTAAGCAACCTGAAAAGGGGAAAATCCTGCTATGCACATGATGTATGAAATGCGCATGAATTATGTTTTCAAAGACAATCGGGAATCAACTTTGTAAACAAAAAGGAACACACTTCATTAGATTCACTTTGAAATTGAAATTGTTCAACAAGCTGCCCTTAGGCGTTACATGAAAGGAAATACTGAAAAGGAGATAAAACTGTAAAAGCATATACGGAGCCCCTTATTGATCCCATGGTCTCCTCTTCTCAGTACGGATGTAGGCATTCAAGGCTCTCTCATTCTCCAACTGTTTGGTCAGCTTCTGGATCTTTGATTCCTGCTCGTTGAACTTTTCCCGGTAAGAATCCCGTTCTTCTCGCAGTTGTGACCAAGATCTCTTCAGTGTCTCATAATCAGCAGGTATCTGAGGAGGAAGGACAGTAGGAGGAACACCATCTTTGTCAGGACACTCAAGAACGACGGGTCTGACAGCTTCATACGGCATACCTAACTTCTGAGCACGGATACGAACCCATTTGTAGTAGGCTTCCATAGGTAAAGAAGTCTTTGGCCCTAACTCTTGTGGGTCAGCTTTATGAACCTTGTCCCAAGCCTTGATGAATCTACGACGTAGCTCGTCACTATCCACCTGAAACTCGAAACTGATATGAGGCACCAACATCTCATGGGGACCTGCTCCTCTTGCTCTTCCAAACTGACGGAGTGCTAGACATGGGTTGTAAGAGATCCCCCCTTGGGTACCAATCAGAGGAACATTAGGGTATTCCCCGCATCGATCAATAATAGCTATCTCGTCCAAACCTCTGCAAGTCCAAATGATGTCTTTGTCGGTGAGAGACATTAATCTGTGAGCCCAACCTCTTCCTTCCTGGTTCTTCAGTACGAACTTGGGGAGGTGTGAAATAAACCACCTCACCAACAAAGGGATACAACACCATAAGGTTCCTCGTCTTTTAGTGGTACGGGCATGAAGCTGTTGCAAAATGTCGCCCAAGAGAGTGGGCACAGGATTCTGAGACATAAAGATCCTAATGGAGGTGACATTGATGAAGTGGTCCGGATTAGGAAACAGGACCAACCCATAGATTAGGAGAGCCAAGATGTCTTCATATGCCCTAAAGTCCAGGTCATTCCAGAAACTGTTAGCTTTACCGATTAGAAACTTGGCCAAGAAACCCTTAACTCCGCTTCTAGTTACCCAGTTGTCTGTTACCTCTTGATGGGTCAAAGGAAGAGTTGCAGCAATGTCCTCAAGCCTGAGGGTCTTTTCCCAACCAGTAAAGGGAGTCTGATCCAAGATAGGGATACCAAGCAAGTTAGAGAATTCTTCCAGGGTAGGGACCAGCTGGAAATCTTGAAATGTGAAGCACTGGTACAGAGGGTCATAAAACTGGGTCAGAACGCTCATCAACTGTTGATCCCGCTTTGCTGTGACTAAACTGAGAAGGGAACCATGTCTCTGAATGAAAGAAGTGGTGTTTGGAATTCTGCTAACCAACTCATTAAGCAACTCAGGTGAACGAACAAAGTTGAACCGGATAGTGTTCCTTCGCACAGGCCTCATAGTGTCCTACAAAACAGAGCAAAGATGAAACCCTCTTGTCTTTGAAATAGTCAGTCCTTATGCATGCAATGCTCATGATGCTATGATGTTATGATAAAGCACACCACATACAGATACAAAGGCAAACATAGTAAGGCACACAAGTCACACAAGGCAGACCCCTAAAGTTTAGGCCAGCATGAGGTCTAGGTACTACCCTCTTTCAGTTTGTTGGTTCACACCTGTCCTAATCAGAAGTAACCGGGTTCTTAGAGGTTCCCAATATCATTGACTACCCTCAATCGGTCATAACTCCAGCATCGCAATCTTTTCTTGCGGCCAGAACCATCACGAGAGTTTAGCCTCAATGGGCGTAGCATACTGCTACAATTCTAAAGGCCAAGTTGTGTCAATTAAGGTTCTAAGGTTGTTGGTGCTTAATGACTCCTTAGAAGACCCATATTCTCCTCGTTGCGACACAAGGGATATCGGTACAGACTAAGGTGTCACACCAACGTAGCCACTGCTTCACCTGTGTCGGTCTACGCCGGACAGGTCCCTCACAGCTTATGCTACCTAACAAGGTATCCCCAGATCCGGGTTAGGATCTATAGAACTCCGATGCGACCCACAATAGTAAAGCAAACAAGGAAAGCAATTGAAAACATAGTGATCTTAATCCTAAGGTACACCTCACTTTAAGTTTAGTCCCCAGCAGAGTCGCCAGTTCTGTGATCGGTGGATCTGGAACTGACTGTTTAACGCTGGTTCGCGAAATGTCGCGGTAAGCAAGAGTCGCCACCGTCTTTTATTTTCTCCAATTTGGAAGGACAAAAGCACAGAAAAATTCCTTTAAAGAGATCGCTCTCGGTTCGGGAGGTAGGTTATAGAAAGGGAAGGTGTTAGCACCCTTTCTATCCATGGTTATCCATGGGCTCTTAGGTACTTGCTCAATGTGTTTTCAATTTGTGTGTTTGCTTTTCAATGTGGGTTTAAAAAGTTTCTTTGAAAAATTTCAGATCGACTCATACGTCAGAGTGTTTGAAAAGTTTTGTTTTGAAAGCTTTTGAAAATGTGTGGTGTGAAAAGTATTTTGAGTTTTTTTGAGATTTAGAGCAAGTATCCTTGAGAACCTACCTACCCTAAGGAATTCGTCTGTGTAGATGTCCTTAAAAGTAGTGCCATCCCACCATTGAGAGGTAGGTAGCACCACCGTTGGAGGTGTTCGGGTCAATTCGAGTTTTAGGGTCAATTCGATGTTCGGGACATGGTGATCACCAGAGCAATGGGAAGACACCTTAGAAGCTACCCTCATGCCAGGTTCCCGGATCATGAGGACTTACTAAGACGCCCTCTACTCGACGACCACCTTTCGAGGCAAGGCAACAGTGAGGCGTACCCTAGGGGTGGTGTGTGCGAATCGTGTGTCATGTTTCAGTTATTTGTCTTGTCATGTTATGGGTGTTCTACGCATTGATTTTATTTTAGACATACATTCTTTCATGCTTGGTTAACAGTTAAATATTTTGCGAGGAAATAAATCTAAACTATTACAAATGGCGCGGATCCACATCGCCAAAATTAAACCGGACCCGATTTAGCGAAAAATAAATAAAGCAATAAAAGTGCGATAAATAAGTGTACATGGCTTTGGGAGATTTACAAAATTATAATTAAACGACATAAGATAAATGCGCGAAAATAAAGGAATTAAACGAACTAGGGCGTTGGACCCTTTTACAACAATAATTAAATTAATGAATTAAAATTAAGAATTAAATGAAAATGTTTTTTAGACTTTTATGTTTTTTTATTTATTAAAAGAGAGAAAAAAAAGAGTTAATTGAAATTAAACTATAAGGCAAACCCTAATTCTATTGTTTTTATTCATTATGAAAGAATTAAATTAAGATCTAGATTAAACCTAAAATTTATTATGTATAATTTTAACTATAAAAATAAATAAATAAATAAATAGTATTGTGAGAAATAAAAGTTAAAAAGACATTAAACTATCAATTAACCTAATTCTACATTTTTGGACTTTTATTAAAAATGGAATTAAAATTAAAACCTAAATTATTTACATATATTAGTTTACATTCTAATTATAATAAAATAAATATTCTATTTTTTTGTATTTTCTGATTTTTCAGTGTTTTTATATTTTGTAGGAAAAATAAATTAATTAAAACAAATAAAGTAAATAAAATGGCAAAAATAAAATAAGAAGAAAAATAGAAAAAAATGCAAACTAGGGGGGTGTTCTGTCCCATTATGGAGGTGTGGACCTGAAAAGCCTGGCCCAAATAAGAGTTGATTCATTGACTTTTCTGATCATGTACCAATGCGTTGACTTGCTGTAGGCTGCGCCTGGAATGTTGGCCATTGATCTGAGCATCTTGGACGCGTGGATGGTAAGCTTGGAGTGTGCATGGTAATCTCAGAATTATGCCTACATGGAATCAATTATTGAAAAATAACATGGAGTATTTGCCAGACCTGGGACTTGAACCCAGGTCTTGAGAGTCATATGCATAGCACGTTACCATTTGAGCCAAGCGCGTTAATTTAACATAGAATAAACAATAAATATTATAAAAAGAACGCGTTAGTGCTTTGGAGTTTTCGCGCGAAATTCAAACGGACTTATCACTAACGGACACGGGGTCATCTTCTCCGTTTTCCTGAAACAAGAAACACATGGGCAACGGTTTTTGATCGTGGCTTTAGGGGATTTAGAAGAAAATAGCGACTAGCCCCTCGTCGCTCATAAATTGAGCGCGAGGGTGCCAACTTATTCGTCTCATCCTGCTTAAGCTGCTGGAATTGGTCTGGAAGCACAATTTTTCCTTGGGCAAAAACCCCCAAATCTGAAACCTGCAAACCCTAAAGACCATTCATGGCAGATTCACGTATATTGCTCAAAAACAAAATTAGTTAGTATGGTTAGCTTTAGAACATCCCGAGAAACATGAATATACAAACAAAAATGCAAAAAGATGTCTAAATCATGCTATGCGATTTCAAGATGTTCTTGGTATGGTTGGACTCATGGATACCAGTTCAGGGTGTTTTGCTTGATGTTAATGATTGGCCCGCGTTCAGAATCACTCAGGGAAGCTATTGGGATGGAAGTTGAAGCTTGAATTCACCTCTAAGGCACTTTTCAGTTTTGAGTTTTTTTATGAAAAATTCCAATATGCAATGGAGTTATGGGGCGCAGCTTGCAGTCTTGGAGCATTAGGGTTCTCATTCTGATCATATATGGAGTGATTAGGTTAAGAAACATTGGACAAAATCTTATGCATTGATGAATTTCAATATTTGATTTGTTAAGAATCTTTTCCAATCTTTTTTCATGGTGTTTTTGTTCAATCATGTGCCAATCATACCAAAACTTGCCTATTTAAGACTTACACGAAATATTGAGCTTATAATGTGCATGAAAAGATTTTTTTAGGTTAGGTTTATATTTTTCATGAATTAAAATGATTTAAATGAATATAAATTAATATTAATTCAAATAAATAATTAAAAAATATGAAAATACTTCCCTTTGGGCCTAGTGGTCGTGCATAGGCTTGGCATGAAGAAATTTGGAAGGAAAATAGGCCCATTTGCATTTTTAGGCCTTTTGCATCAATGTTGACTTTTCAAAATTCCCAAAACTTTCCCAACTTCCACAAGGCATAACTTGGTCAATTTTTAAGATTTTCACATGTTCTTGGACATTTTGGAAAGGTCTTTGAGTCCTCTAACCAATGCCTTTGGTCCCATGTCATTTTGATTTACCAATCTCAAGTTATGGCCTTTGACTTAAAGTCACTTTTTGTTGACTTTTGAAAATGACCTATAATGTTGAAATTGATAACTTTTTGTGAGAGCATTTCTTGGACTTGAAGTATGAAGATGAGTTGTAGGAAATGTCTTTCTCTTCAAAATGAGCATTGGATGGGATTTTTCTGATAATCCATGTGAAAGTTATGCCCTGGTCAATTTCAGTTGACTTTTTCAGCTGTCCAAATATAGCAACTTTTGCATCTTTGATGATTTCTGAGCCAAATTTTGAGAATCATGATCAAGCATTGATCAAATGATGTTTGTGGCTTCAAAATGATATGTTGATCAAAAATTTGAACTTTTGACTGTCAAATGACCATTTTACCCCTACAGTTGACTGTAGTGCAATCTAGGGTTTTGACTGTGCAATCTTGAGCTGAATGCCTTGAAACTTTGCATGAAGATGCTTGACCACATTTATAGGCATATGAGACTTGATTGGGCCTTTGAAAAGTTCATTTGCTTGACCATAACTCAAACCCTAGTTTTGACTGTATAGGAGACAGTTGAGCTGCACAACCCTTGGGGAATTTTGTGACCTTGACTTGACAAATCTTGATGAGTATGGGAGGGCAAATTTTGGGGTACAACAATAAGTATCCAGGGATGGGGGTACAAATGTTTACAAATGGGGATGAGTTTTATCAGGATCGTAGTGTCCAAATATTATTTACAACCAAATCGAATCGTCATATTCTCAATGTAAAATATAGCAAAGTATAAGAATCAAAGAGAAATAAAAGTATTTGTGAAAGTGTATGTGATTATTTACAAATGATATAAATTGTTAACCTAATGCAATTGTTAAGTATTTATTATTTTTGGGTTTTTGTTAATTATATATAAACAAAAAGGGGTTTAAAGAGAAAACTATTTAACTTAGAAAAAATCTATTTTTATGTATTTTTATTAATGTTTTTTAGGAAGTTTTATAAAAGTGATTTATTAAACAAAGAAAAGTTTCAAAGGGAAAATTGTTTAAACTTAATAAAAATCTAATATTTATGTATTTTTTAAATGTAATAAAATAAAAAGAAGCAATTAAGAAAATTTTGTATAAAAAGGTTAATGTATTATTTTTATTTACAAAATAGATTATATAAAAAAAGAAAATAAGGTGATAGAAAGAAAAAAAAAAGGATTGATTTGTATGAAAAAAATAGGAAATCAGATGGGCTTAGGGGTTATATACATGGCAGGCCCAATGCAGATTAAAACAAGGGGGGGTGCAGGCGCCAGTTTTGGATGGGCTTAACATTTTTGTGGGGCAGAGGCCCAAAACGTGTCATAACATTTTTTAGGGTTGGTTTTGTTTCATTTAAGAATTAGGTTTTACAGTGCTTGATGAGCGGCGCCGTTTCTCTTCTTCATTCTTCGTCCTCATCATCCTTCTTTAAGAAATGCTCCTGAACGAACTCTGCCTATGGCCACTAGGCGCCACCTCCAACTCCTCCTCCCTCCATGGTTAAGCAAGGCGGCGACACGAAAAGTTAACAGTTTCTTTTTTATGTTTTAGGGTTTTGGATTTTGTTTTCGAAGTAGGCAAGCTTGGAAGCAGGCTTTTCTGAACAGGCAGGCTGATATGTTTGTTTGTTTTGGAACTGAACAAGCTTTTAAGTTTTTGTTGTTCAGGCTGGCATGAGGAAGAACAAGCTTTTAGGCTTGTGGTTTGAAACAGGTTTACTGTGTTTTTGAGCTTGTTGTTTGAAGGCTTGAACATGTTTAAAGGCAGGCTTCCATGCTGTAACAGGTTTGAGCAGTTTGAAGCAGGCTTGTGCTTGTATGCAGGCTTGAGGTTTGCTTGCTTGAAGGTTATATTTTTCTATGTGTTCCTGCCCCCCTTTGACAATTCTGATCTGTTATATTTATCTAGCCTGCCTGAAACTGTAAACCTGCTACTTTTCTCTCTTTCCTCTCTCCACAGAAAAAAGCATATTTTATTGCTTTAAACTGTACTTATTTTCTGAAAAAGTGTTTGTCCTCGAAAATGATGATAATTTGAAATATATGCTTGCAATGTTAGCTTTGCTCTGCATATCTTCTTATCTCCAGATTTCCTGCATATCTTTTGTGTACTTGTTGACAGTTTCTTTGGACAACTTGGTTGACATCTCTTTTGGGCAGTTTGACAGCTTTGCACTTTTGACAATTTGGTTTGCCTAGTTTGATAGTGTAATTCAGTTTAGTTTGTCACTTGTGACTTGGTTTGGCATTTTGAACTGTGCAGCTTGTTTTGGAATTATGCAGCCTTGTACACTTTGTTTAATATGCTGCCTTGTATTAATTCATATGCTTGCAAACATATTTTCTTTCCCTCTTTGTGAACCAAGAGTCTTCTTGCGATTTGCAGAGAGGGCGAACAAAATGATTCCGGCCAACATTTTTAATGATGAGTTTTAATTATCTGTCTGCCTTTTTAATTCATCTGTGTTTGACTTCTTTCTTTTTTGTCTTTGCAGATAAAAATCAGTTGAGCAATGGGGAGCAGCAGTAGAAGATGAAGATTTAGGATAGATTTAATTTATTTTTAATCATTGTAATAATATTAATGTAAACAACTGTAAATAAATTTACAATGTTCAAATAATATTTGTAACAAACAATTAAAAATGAATAAAATCTTTCTTTGTCAAATATCTCTTTTAATTCTTCTGCAATTGCTTATTTAATCATTTAAATCTCTTCAGTTATAATAATTGGGAATTATCCCAATAATCTTAACTTAGATAAAATAAATAATTAACAAACGTCGCAGTCTCACTGTCTTGCATTAACCAATAATAAACCCGGCGTTCCAAATAACCAATAGCAATGCACAGTTAAACAAACAAACGTCCATATGTCCTTTATCTCACTGATCAAACTTAAACTTCAAACTTTCAATCAGAAGCCACAACCCATGTCCCAGAGTCAATTGAAAAGAACTGCAGAATCAATTCCTTCTGAGAATGCGCGCGCAAACCCTAATTCTTGATTCATTGTTAAAGAAGCGTCTGCCTGATCAAACCCTGAGCCAAACTCAACCAAATCACTAAAAACCCTAATTTTGTCTGACTGATGAGAAAAGTCCGTTTGACCGATTCTTAAACCAATCTGAAAAATCAGGAAAAGCCCGAAGCTGTGATTTCTTGTAAAAAAGAGGAGGGAAAATTTTGGGGTACAACACCTGGGATGAAGAGTGATGTGGCTCGATTTGTGTATGCATGTTTGACTTGTCAGAAGTCGAAAGTTGAACATCAGAAGCCTGCAGGATTGATGCAACCATTGGAAGTTCCATAATGGAAATGGGATAGCATTTCAATAGACTTTGTGACAGGGTTTCCTAATACTTTAAGAGGACATGACTCGATTTGGGTGATTGTTGATAGGCTTACGAAGTCAGCTCATTTTATTCCTATTAACATCAGTTTCCCAGTGTCGAAGTTGGCTGAGATTTATATCAGTGTGATTGTGAAGCTGTATGGTGTTCCTTTGTGCATTGTGTCAGATAGAGATGCAAGATTTACTTCTGATTTTTGGAAGGGTTTGCAAGAAGAGTTGGGTTCTAAGCTGAGATTGAGTTCAACGTATCATCCTCAGACAGATGGTAAGACTGAACGAACGATTCAATCGTTGGAAGACTTATTGAGGGCATGTGTTCTCGAACAGGGAGGTTTGTGGGATACTTATCTTCGGTTGATAGAGTTCACATATAATAACAGTTACCATTCTAGTATTGGAATGGCACCTTTTAAAGCGTTGTATGGTCAAAGATGTAGAACTCCGTTATGTTGGCATGAATCTGGTGAAAGTGTAGTGCTTGGACCTGAACTTGTTCGTGAGACTACTGAGAAGGTGAAGTTGATTCGAGAAAAGATGAAAGCTTCACAAAGTAGACAGAAGAGTTATCATGACAAGCGAAGGAAGGATTTAGAATTTCAAGCTGGTGATCATGTGTTTTTGAGAGTTACATTAGTGACTGGTGTTGGGCAAGCGTTGAAGTCTAAGAAGCTCACTTCTCATTTTATTGGACCGTATCAGATTTCAGAGAGAGTGGGGAATGTTGCTTATAGAGTGGCTTTACCGCCTAATATTTCGAATTTGCACGATGTGTTTCATGTGTCGCAACATCGGAAGTATATTTCAGATCCATCTCATGTGATTCATATGGACGATGTGCAAGTACGGGATAATCTTATGGTGGAGACGATGCATGTACGTATCGCGGATCGTGAAATGAAGATTCTGAGGGGCAAAGAGATTGCCTTGGTTAAAGTGGTTTGGCTAGAAGCTGTTGGTGAAAGCATGACTTGGGAGTTGGAGAGCAAGATGCGAGACTCCTATCCTGAATTGTTTGATTGAGGTAAATTTTCGAGGACGAAAATACTCTAAGTAAGGGAAAGTTGTAACGCTGGTAATTTAATTAATTATTTAATTAAATTATTTTTGGAATATTTGTGAAGTTGTGTTATAATTAAATTGGATTTATTTTATTATGTGGTGAAATAATATTAGAAGTGTAATATTATTTAATGTGGGCCTATTTTGAGAGAGTAGAAGTAATAAGGGGGTGTAGATTTTGAGCCCAATAAGAAATAAGGAATAATAAAATATTAGGTTATTTTATTATTTGTGAGAAGGTAGAGAAGAAAGAAGCAGTAGAAGAAAATAAGGATTTGGAAGAGAACGTGAAGCTGCTGGAAAAAGTGGAAAACGGTAGAACATGAATTCAACCCGGAAATTGTAGAGCGACCTTCAATCCAAGGTAAGGGTGGAGTTCTGACCTTATAATTGGATTCATGATGTTTGATATGTGGGGTTAGAGGTAATTGCTGTTTTGTTCTTGAATTGGATATATATGATGATGTATGATGAAGATTTGATGAATTTTAGATGAATAATGATGTCGTGATGCTGTGTAATCGATGTAGTATTATAGGTTAATGTTAGGTGATAAATTACCATGATTATAATAAGGTTTGTAGGGCTGTAATATGAATTCCCATAGTGAAAATACAGAGGAAATTGCAGAATTATGCAGGAGGTAACCAGGATGTGTCGACCTCAAGCTTGATGCGTTGATACATGGGCAATGTTAGACTCAGGATGAGTCGATACAAGAAGGGCTTGCGTCGATTCATGGTAGTTGCAAGACTCAGGATGAGTCGACCGGTGAGGTGCATGTGTCGATACGTGCTTTGATTTAAAGCCAGGATGAGTCGATCCATAAGGAGAATGTGTCGACTCATAATGTACAGATGAAGCAGGATGAGTCGATCCATAAGGTTTTGTGTCGATACATAATGTCTGGTTTTTGACAGAATCGGCTTTTAATTACTGTAACTTGAGTTTTAGGATGCTGTTTGAGATGTCGTTCAAAGTGTTGATTAACTAACGCGATGAACTTTATTCTAGATGATTAAATGAAGAATGAGAAGTGTAATCCTAGCAGATAATGCAGGATTTAGAATTAATTCCCGTAAATGACCGTTGTGCTGATTTTTGGATAGAATGATGAATAGTAGATGTTTAGAGGCTGCTGTTAGAATTATGACAGTAGGATTAGTGACAATAACGATATAAATTAGCAGAATAACATGATGGATTATTGTACTATTAATATACAGTTGAGTATTAGTGAGATGTTATTGATGAAGTTGTGTTCGATGATTTTGTGATAATAAATGATGTTTAATAAATTATTTTGATGTTTTGAGATGATCGAGATGTTGTTGTTTTGAGATGATTGAGATGTTGTTATGTTAATTGAGATGTTTTGAGATGTTGGTAATTTGGGCGTTGTTATTACATTCATGATGAGTCGCATACATTGCATTTTTGAGATGGAGCTTATGGTCGTTGAGATGGCCTGGATTGGCAAATTTTGAGATGAAGGCTATGCCTTGTTGATGCCTCTATTAATTCGCAGGTTTTTGAGATGGGAGTTCTGCTCCAATGGTACCACATGCATTTGCATAGTTTTGAGTCGCATTATATGATTGAATAATGAAGTGTATTTGATGCCGATGAATGAGGATATATGCTGTAATTATTGTTGATTATGAGATGAGAAGTGGTGACGTTTTCAATCTAACTTAATATATTAATTATCATGTGCTTTACTATATTGTTAGATATCTCACCCCTTCTGTTTGAATGTTGCCCTTATGTTGGTAACGTGCAGGTAATCGAGAGTGAAGGCTGTATACCTTCAATAGTTCGAGTCAGTGTCATTGCTCTAATATGTAACACTCGGGGGGATGAACGCTTGCTGATTTTTGATTGTTGATTTTCAGTTACTGAGTTTTGAATTGATTATTATTAAATATGAGATGTTTCGAAGTTGCTATTTCATTTAGAGATGTTATTGAAGAATTTCACTGCGTAGTTGTTGAATTATTTAATGAAAGATATCATTTTGATGGTTCATCCGATGTTTTGAAAAAGTGTTATAATCCATGATGAATGCAATGAATTTGTTAGAAGAATTTGTGACGTCCCGATTCATCTGTATGATTGAAATTTTATAACTCTGATTTATTTTGCATAATTTTCTTGGGGTAAAATTGTGGTGTTACACTCATGGCAAACATGATGAATCAAATGTCATTGCCACGACTAACGAAGTCAAATTATGAAAACTGGAGTATCCAAATGAAAGATCTTCTTGGATCTCTAGACGCCTGGGATATGACCCCATGAAGGGTTTGAAGAACCAACAGAAGTTGGGGGATATACGGCAGCTCAAACGAAGGCGTTGAAAGAGACGCGATCGAAGGACAAAAAGGCATTATACATGTTGTTCAGGGCTGTAGATGAACCAGGCTTCAAAAAACTTGATGGTTCGACTACGTCGAAACAAGCGCGGGACACGTTAGAAAAAGTGTTCAAAGGAGCAGATCGAGTGAAGCAAGTTCGACTCCAAACTCTTCGTGGCAAATTAGAGAAGATACAGATGAAGGATACAAAAATTGTATTTGAATACATCACACGTGTGTAAAAGGTGGTGAATAAACTCACCAGAAATGGAGAGACAGTAACTGATGCACGAGTTGTTGAAAAGATCCCGAGATCTTTAACAGACAAGTTTGAGAATATTGTGTGTGCAATAGAAGAGTCGAAGGACCTTTCGACGCTCTCAGTCGAAGAGCTCGCTGGTTCTCTCGAAGCACATGAACAACGAAAGATGAAAAAGAAATAAGAAGCAGTCGAAGAAGCAAATCAAACCAAGGAATCGAACAAAGACGAAAAGGTACTCTTTTCTCAAAACTTTCATGGACGAGGACGTGGACGTGGAGGTCGTGACAATGGTCGAAGTGGTAGAGGTAGCAACTTCGAAAGAGGACAATCGAGCCAACAAAATTGGCGTGGCAGAGGACGTGGTCAAAGAGGTGGTCGTTCGAATCATTCCAACTTCGAATGCTACAAGTGTGGGAAGTATGGTCATTACGCGAAGGATTGCAACTCCTACAAATGTTACAACTGTGACAAAGTGAGACATCTTGCAAAAGAATGTCGAATCGAAAAGAAGATTGAAGAAACAACCAACCTCTCCTTGGAAGCTGAATCGAATGAAGGCTTTCTCCCGATGGCTCAAAACAAAATCAACACCAATAATGACAATGTTTGGTATCTTGACTCAGGAGCAAGTAATCACATGTGCGGTTACAAACACCTGTTTAAAGATATGAAGAGAATTGAAGATGGAAATGTGTCTTTTGCAGATGCATCAAAAGTGAGGGGCGAAGGAAAGGGCACAATCAGTTACTTGCAGAAGGATGGTTTGATTGGATCAATCGAAGATGTTTACTATGTACCAGATCTCAAGACCAACATATTGAGTCTAGGACAACTTACAGAAAAAAGGTGCTTCAATACTTATGAAAGATCGAACATTGTATTTGAAGGACGAAGTAGGACATCTGATTGCTCATGTCGAAACGGAAAGAAATCGAATGTACAAACTGAACCTGAGGAACGTTCGAGAGAAATGTCTGCAAATCGAAGTGCAAGACAAAGCGTCACTATGGCATATAAGATTTGGTCATCTACATCGTGTTGGTTTGAGAAGGTTGTCAAAAAGGAACATGGTGCATGAACTACCAGACATGGATTTCGAAGGAAAGTTCTGTGAAGAATGTGTGCTCAGCAAACAAACAAGAACCTCATTTCAAAAGAAGGCAGAGTATCAAGCTAAACATATTCTCGAATTGATACATACTAACATATGTAGCCCAATCACTCCAGAATCCTTCAGTGGAAAAAGGTATTTCATTTCTTTTATTGATGACTTCTCAAGAAAAACATGGGTTTACTTCCTGAAAGAAAAATATGAAGCATTAGAGGTGTTCAAAAAGTTCAAAGTAATGGTGGAGAAGGCAACAGACAGACACATCAAAGAAATTCGATCTGAAAGAGGAGGTGGGTATACTTCGATGGCCTTTGTGAAGTACTGTGAAAAACAAGGCATAAGGAGACTCCTAACTGCACCATATTCACCTCAGCAAAATGGTGTGGCTGAAAGGAAGAATCGAACTATTCTTGACATGATTCGATCAATGCTCAAAAGCAAGAACATATCGAAAGAATTATGGGCAAAAGCAGTACAATGTGTTATTTATGTTTAGAATAGATGTCCACATTCGAAGTTAGAAGACAAAAAACCACAAGAAGCATGGAGTGGACAGAAGCCAACAGTCTCTCATCTCAAGGTATTTGGTAGTGTAGCTTATGCACGTGTACCATATCAACGAATAACAAAGCTTGAAGACAAAAGTCAGAAGTACATATTCATTGGATATGATGAGAAGATGAAAGGGTACAAGCTCTTCGATCCCATAAGCAAGAAAGTTATCGTGAGTAGAGACGTTCAAATAAACGAAGCAAACAAGTGGGAATGGAACAATTCGACAGAGGTTATTGACGCAGTCGAAGAAACAACTGTAGTTGTACCAACAAGTATTCCAACAGAACATGAAGAAACTGAAGATGAAGATGAACCCCTACAACCCAGAATGAGAAGTTTGCAAGATTTGTATGATTCAACAAGTGAGGTGCATCTTGTGTGCCTTCTGGAAGATGCTGAAAACATCAGTGTCGAAGAAGCGTTACGAGACAAGAAGTGGAAAAGTGCCACAGACGAAGAGATTAGAGCAATCAAACGCAATAATACTTAGGAGCTAGTCGAATTGCCAAAAGGTAGTCAACCCATTGGTGTAAAGTGGGTATTTAAGAAAAAGATGAATGCTCAAGGAGAAATCAAAAGATTCAAAGCACGACTGGTTGCAAAGGGATACAAACAGAAAGCAGGAATTGACTATAACGAAGTGTTTGCGCCTGTTGCAAGAATGGAGACAATTCGATTACTCATTTCTCAAGCTGCTCAATTCAAATGGCCAATATTTCAAATGGATGTCAAGACAACATTTTTGAATGGTGTGCTCGAAGAAGAAATCTATGTCAAACAACCACTTGGATATATGAGAATTGGAGAAGAGAAGAAGGTGTTGAAATTGAAGAAAGCGCTGTATGGGCTGAAGCAAGCCCCTAGGGCATGGAACACACGTATTGACACATATTTCAAAGAGAATGGGTTCGAGCAATGTCCTTATGAACCTACCCTCTATGTGAAGAAAAATTGAAGTAATGTATTACTTGTTGCTCTATATGTTGATGACCTTATTTTTCTAGGCAGTGATGTTCAGATGATCGAAGATTTCAAGAGCACCATGACAAGCGAATTCGAAATGACAGACTTAGGTCTGATGAGATTCTTTCTTGGTCTGTAGGTTCGATAAGAAGAAACTAGAATCTTTATCTCACAAGAAAAATATGCAAAGGAAATCCTGTAAAAATATAAGATGAAGAATTGCAATCCAACTTCGACGCCAATGAAACTAGGTGCAAAACTATCAAAGTTTGATGGAGGAGAACGGGTTGAAGGAAGAAAATATCGAAGCTTGGTAGGTAGCCTTTGATATCTCATATGCACAAGGCCAGACATTTCACTAAGTGTTGGCATTGTAAGTTGATTCATGGAGGAGCCAGTACACACACATTGGAAGGCACTGAAACGAATTCTAAGATACATCCAAGGAACAATATCACTAGGAATGTTTTATTCAAAAATAGAAGAGTACAAGTTAGTTGGTTATTCTGACAGTGACTGGTGCAGAGACATAGACGATCGGAAGAGCACTTTTGGATATGTGTTCTTCATGGGAAACACAACATTTACTTGGCTATCGAAGAAGTAACCTATAGTAACACTTCCGACGTGTGAAGCTGAATATGTGGCAGCATCCTGGTGCGTCTATCATGTAGTATGGCTCAGAAGCTTGATAAGCAAGATGGAGCTAAAACAGGAAGGTCCAAAAATAATACAAGTGGATAATAAATCAGCTATTGAATTGGCAAATAATCCAGTGAATCATGAACGAAGTAAACACATTGATGTTCGATTTCACTTTATTCGTGAACATGTGAAGGAGGGAAGTGTCGAATTGAGGCGTGTAGCAAGCAAAAACCAAGCAGCGAGTATTTTCACAAAACCACTATCGAAAGAGATCTTCGACAGAGGCAAGAAGATGATAGGAATGCTGGATGGAAGAAACATTTAAGTTTACAAAGGAGTTTTGTTGAGTAAACTTTAATGTCATTAGTAATAAGTTTTCATATTAAATATGGTAGTAGGAAGATTAAGAACCAATGTAATTTGGAAGGTCAAAAGTTAGTAAGTTATGATAGTTTTTATTAGTAGAAGTTATCTTTTTGAATTGTAAAAGTCATTGGGTATATATAAGGACCAAAAGTGTATTTTATTTAGTGTGCATATAGAAAAATTTGCCTCTTTCTCAAAAAATAAACAAATCGAAGTCTACTTCTTTATAATACAAACATCAACACCAGAACAACAACCATCAAAACTTGGTCGATAGCTTTTCTGTTCAGCTTTCCTTTTACTGGTTTTTTACGTATTCGTTGTTTACTTATATACTTAAATTCAAGCGTTGATTCTTTGTGTTGGACAGTGGTATTTATTTATTTTATTTAATGATAATTCTGTAATAATGTAAAACAGATTCAAACTTTACATGTGTTCGACATTAACTTGTGTTTGATGTCTGCATGTTGAATGGATGTTTGTGGCATATTAAGATTTTGCGTAACAACTCACATGTGACGTCATTTTAAAATTTATTTTTATATATACGCATTACGTTTTGTTTGTTTAGTTTGCAATGAGTGCATTTTGGCATTAGCGATTTGCTGATTTTCTTGTATATACGTGAGACATGTTATTTTCATTGTCGTTGCGTCTCATTTGACTTTAACTATCATGATAAAGACCCTGCTTGCATTTCTTTGCATTGAGGTTGCTTGATTTAGTCACTACATTATGCTATTACTACTTTGCTTTTTGAGACGTTGTGAATCATTATCATTTCTTTATCATTGAATTTATGTTTTATATGTTGATTTGCGTGCCATGATCGCGTCTCTTGCTAGAAATTTGAAATTTGTGGTTTGATTCATTTTGGTGCCACATTTGATTTTATTGCATATAATTCATATTTAAATTTTGTGGAATGGTTTTGAATTCACACCCCTGCGTTAAGTGAAATCGATTTGCATTCTTGCAATACATGAGTTCAATATGGGTCCTTGCGTGAGAATTCACATGTAACGTTATTTTGTATGATTACTTAATGTGTACGTTACGATTTATTTGATTACGATGAATGTGTGCTGGTTGTGACTATTGGATATGCGTGTTGATTTTCATCTTAGCGATTATTGCGTGTTTGTGTACAGATTTCCGTTTCATTTCATACTTTTCTTTACTTCTCGCTATTCTTGGATCATTTCATTAAGCTCATTACCACAATTAAAATGAACCTTTTTCTAGTGTAAAACCCTTGATCAAATCAAGGACTTTATTAATCTTCATCAAACCAAAACTTTTCACAAATGAAATCAATCGTCGATTCAAATAATTTTTCATTCAAACTTAATCTAATCATTTTTGTACGATGCAAATATACCCTTGGTGAACACTTAAGCCAATTTTCTATTAATGCAAACAAACACTAGGTCAATACCAAATGTCTTTCCCAAATTATTTTCATAATAAAACCATTCGAAAAAGGAATGGTTATGCCGTACTTATCTTTTCTATTTTCTGAGTGTTTGGATGATAGTTGTACCTAGCTTCACGTTCAAACAATTGTCTTCCATTCAAAACACGTTTAATAATTGAATCTAATTCGGTGCTTGACAGATGAAAAATAATGGTTTAGACGTACTTATCCCCTTTGTTCTCCAAGCGTTTGAATGATATCCATACTTAGCTTCCCATTTGAATGCTTGAATTCTATTAAGGACTTATAACTTAATTCGTCTCACCATTTTTCATAAAAATGATTTGGTTGAAAAAGGAACAGTTAGGACGTACTTATCCTCACTATTTCCCAAATATTTACATGATGGTCGTACCTAGCTACCCATTCTAAACTCTTAGAGAAGATAAGGATGAAGCATTAGAGAGGGATCTTATAACTGAGTACAACATGAAGTTAGAGGAAGGTGTTTTTTGCTTGTAACAAAAATTCAGTTAAAACACAATAGAAATAAGGTGCGAATTATTCTTATTTTATGTGCCATTAAGATCTTAAGGGAGAGAAACGTTTTTTCTATTTTGGCATAAATCCTAAGCAATAATTTCTATAAGATATCACAGATGTAGATACCAATAGTATTCCTTGATTTTTCAACTTGAATTTAATCCCAGGTATTGGTAATAGTCATACCCTAATTTTTTATCTAAGATCCTACCTATTTTGTATCGTTTGCATTTTCATTTTCTTTTTTAATTCATTTTTTAGTCAAAGTTCATGGTCCATGATTTTATTTCTTTTATTTCAATATTATTTTTTGTTCTTAATTTTAATCTTAATTCAACTTGAAATATCTTTTCTAAGTTGAATTATTATTAAAATTTATTTATTTATTTATTTATTTATTTTAAAGTCTTTTGCTTATTTTCATTTGTGACATTTTTCAAAGTCAAGTTAATTTCTTTTGTCTTCATTTAAATAATAATTAATTTTGTTTGTTTAAAGTAATTAAGTTAGAGCATGATTATCGGTGTTTTTTTAGAGTTCCTACACATTTTTAAAGAAATTGGGTCAATAATAAATGAATATTTAACTTGTTTTCACGTTCCTGAACTAAAGCACGTCTTCATACTAAAGCACGCTTCTACACTCCAATTAAGTGGGTCATGATAATAAATTAATAAATAAAATTGCAAGAATGTAGTTGATTTGTTTTAAATGTGGGACTCATTTTAGATTTTTTGATGAGTTACATGGATATTTGAGAATTATAGATGGGTTGTTTAAAAAATTGAGAAGTGTGAAATAATATAAAAAATTATGTGGGTCCCATTTAAAGAACCCAAATGGGTATGATGGATGTGGATGCTCTTAGCAAATACCTACATTTAGGTGAATTTGCAACTTTTATTTTAAATGACAATTTTTAGTATTAATTGAATTTTGCTATTTTTTCATTTAGTCTTACTAAAACTTTTATTTATTTTATTGTTTGTGTCTTATTGTCAAAAATGACATAAATGAAGTACACTTTTCAAATTGAGTTTTCTCTCACATAACAAACACACTTACTGAAACAACCGGCTGGAAATCGTCGAGATAAAATCAATAAATTCGCCATCGAATGTTTTTTATTTCACCGAAAGGGAAAGGTAAATATCGACTAAACCTTAGAAGGGTGAAATCAAGATCTTGTGACCGAGAGATACATGTAAGAGAGTCGATTACTTAAGGAGAAGGTATTAGCACCCCTCATGTCCGTGGTACTCAAAGGGTGTGTTTATATCTATAGCTTACGAGCTAAAGGAAAAATGTAAAAGGGAATGCATGCAAAAGAAAATATGGGAAAAAGGAGGAATATTTATAAAGTTTTACTCGCTTAGGCCCCACGACCAAATGCCTACGTATCCCTTTTAAGGAATCAGAGCGTTGTAGTTCGGGTCAAAAGTTTCCATTTGTTTTGTGTTTTTTTATGAATAATATTAATTTCACTTTCTACCGCAGCTCGACCTTTGGAGACTCACGTGTTGACATAGGAAGGAGTTAATATGTTCTTACCTGAAGAGGTATTTTCAAAAGAAAATGCCCGAAGGCAGATAATGCTACATTTATGCTCTAGCAAGTAGATATGGTGCCACCCGACCTTTGAGGATTTACGGATCGTATTGCACAGAGTAGAATTAACACATCCTTTTGAGAGTTTTGTAGAAAGTCCTGAAGGAAAAATTGTTTGAATTGGTTGAGTATTTTTATGGGATAATAGTGAATGGATCCTACTGGAGGGACGCACGCTACTTCTCCACTGAATTATAAAATGGTTTGCAATTTGAACCGTAATAAAGCCCGAACGTGAAAGTAGAGCGAGACTCCGTCTAAACCAATTCGCCTTATTCCCACAAGACTCAAATGCATAAGATTCACATATTCAATTATTAGATTTGAAGAATGAAAAAACACAAGAAATGGGGGTTAAAATTGACGTTTTCAAAATTAAAATAGTATACACATTGGTTATCATGGTTCATTTAAATTCAAACTACTCCAGTCCATCCGCCAAGGTGATTTAGCCTCTCTTAAACGAGGTCTTAATCCACTAATCTAAACTTGATTACACAGATACAATGACTAATGTAATTGTCTTCTTGAGTTTAAACCACAACTCGGTTTTCTCAAGGTAATACATAATAAATCAAATAAGAGTGTGTACAATGATGTTTCTAAACAAAACTATATCACAACAGTGATGTATACACAATTGTAAAGCACAAGATAGAACTGGGTGCGTAGTAGTGTTGTCTTTTTCTTCTTCTTCAAGTCTTCTTTATATAGGCGAGGCATGAGAGACAAGAAATTTTTTTTTGAAAGGTTGATAAACTGTTATTAATGCACTTTCCTAAAATATAGATATTTGTCTTGGTTCAGCCATTACTTTTTGATTTGTAATGAATACATTGTAACGGATTAGAGCATTGCTTCCTTGGGTTCTTATTAGAATAAGAATATCACCATTGAAACTTTAGATCATCGGAGTTTCTTTGATATTCATTAGAGCTTAGATGATACGTTGAAGCTTCTTTTTCATTTCAGAGTATTTACTATCAGGGTGTAGCTTAAGTGTTGATTCTTTGGAACAGTTGAATAAATGAGTGCGTTGAGACTTATTTTATTCTTTCAAAACTTTACTTATTAGAATCAGAGCTTTTCCTTGTAGAGTTGGTGCTTCAGAAGTTGTAACATCAGAAATTCTTCTATTTAACGTGTTACATAGATTTGCTTCTAAGTGTGTTGTGTCTTAAACAGAGCTTCAAAACGTAAACCTCCCATCATCTTCTATGCTTCTTTTATCATAATTACTCTGCATATTTAAATACATAATTAGAAAGCATATATATATATATATATATATATATATATATATATATATATATATATATATATATATATATATATATATATATATATATATATATATATATATATATATATATTTGTTATTATCAAAACTATTACAAGGATGTAGAACCAACTTATGTTCAAACAAGATGTCTCAGAAATTTTAAAGAAAAAAGAGTTTTAGTTTTAATCATGCAAAAATGAAAGGAAAACATCTAAGGGAAACTATCCATCTCTATTCCTACTGTTATCATACAATGATTGATCCTATAGTTGAGTTTGAAAGGGAAGCACTACATAGGTTAGAATGCATGGTTTAAAATCCTAATGTCCAACTTGAATCGAAAACGTAACAAGCAATCCTAAGGGAACATGATGTGAGGGCAAGGTCCCTCTATAAGTATTTTAATAATGTCAAAATGATTATTATTCACTCTCAATTTGGGTTGGTCCTATGAACAATCTTGCTGTGGAATGGTTGGAATAAATATCTCCAGATACATTTATTTTTGAGAAAATTCAATCTGTGTGTCGACTCAAAGATATGTGCAGTCGACTCATCACCTTCAACCAAGCCCTGGATGTGTCAGGTAGACCCTTTCGGTCGACTCAACCTGGGAATCAAAATATTCAACTATTACATCGACGTAAGCCCTGTAGCGGTCGAGGCATTATACTTCATAATGGATTTTCCTCCACCTGCTGGATGTGTCACGTTGACCCTTCCGGCCGACCCAACCTGGGAATCAAAATATTCAAATTTTGTGTCGACGCAAGACCTGAAGCGGTCGACGCACTACACTTCAAAATGTTTTTTCCTTCTACTGCGGGTGGTGTCGCACCGACCCCCCCTTTCTATTTGAGTCGACCGCTCGCTGCTTTCATTTGTTTTTCTGCTATGCTTGTGGGTCTTGACTATTAGGTAACATATATATTCATTGTGGATCATCATTTCAAGTTAACAAGAACTAGTGAAAGATACACATAGTGCTCATCATCTTCATCCTCTCTTCTCAAAAATCAACATCTACACATAATCATGGTTGTTGATTCAAGAAAAGTATTGCGGTGATAATGTTCATATCAAGGATTCAATTCAGATTTGGGTTGAGCAATTGTGGGTTGTTCTTGAATAAAATCGTCTGAGCCTTTGTTTTGGATCAAAACCATCTCCAATTTGAAATTCAGTTTTAACAACTTTGGAATTTTTGAATGAAATGTGCAACAATTCTTTAGGCTTTCTGTAGAGCTTTTTGAAGAGCTTTTGGAGAGCTTTTTGAAGAGGTTTTTGAGATCTTTTTGGTGAGGAATTTTGTGCTCCCTTTGGCTTGTAATGTTATGTATTTATAGAGGGAAGATAGGAGTGAACAAACATGGTAAAGAATCAATGCATTCATGGCCTTGGAGACAAGGATAAAACACATTGAAAAATGTCCATATTTGTGATATTTTTGCCTCTTTGGTCACTTGCATGAACCTGGTCCCTTTGGATGTATATTGCACGAAAATATGGGTCTTCTAATAGATCAAATCAAACCCAAATGTCATGGCCCATTATTCTTTGTATTTTTATTTAATTTATTTGATTTAATTCATATTTAAATGAATAAAAATTCAAATGAATAGAAATAAAAATCAAAATAGTGCATGGTTAGGTTTATAGGTCCTTGGGTATGTCATAAACATGTTTGAACCCTAAAAGTTAGGTCCATTAACCTAAAAACACAATTTTTCTCAAAGTTGACTTCGTGCATTTTTCACAAATTTGCCAAACTTGTGCAAACCATAACTTGCTCAATATTCATCTTTTGAAGATGATCTTGGACTTTTTGGAAATCCTAAGATGTCCTCTATGTTTATCATTTTTTATTTTGAAGACATTATATTGATGTAAGTTGTCTTGACAAAAAGTGGATTTTGTTGACTTTCTAAAAATGACCTGTAATGTATGAACTTGTATCTTTCAAATGGTGCATTTCTTGAACTTGAGGGCTGAAGAGAAGTTGTAGGGAATTGGATTAACTTCAAAATGAGCTTTGGTTGGAAAATATCTGATAAAGTATGAGAAAGTTATTCTTGGTCAAAGTTTGGTTGACTTTTCCTATAGAAACCCTAATTTGCCTTTTTTTTTACTTTTGATGGGTTAGGAGCATTTCTTGAGGAATCATGATCAAACCTTGATCAAATGATGGATATCACTTTATAATGTTGATGTTGACCAAAAATCTTGAAGTTTGACTGTACATGGGCCACAGTTGACTTTTGCCCTAACACAATTGATTTTCCAATACTTGAGCAATTGACTGAGCAAACTTATTGTGCAAGGCATGAAATTTGGCATGGATGATCTTGAAGACATATTAGGACCATGGAAAGAATTTGAGACCTTTGGAGCTCAACCATCTTGATGAAAATTGGAACCCTTGTTGGGGGGTTCATTGCCCAAGGAGGAGAATTTGTCTAGTCAATTCTTTGTCAACCTTGAGCAATTGAGAACCTTTAGGAGTATGTCTTGTGTGAAAATGGAAGGGAAAATTTTGGGGTACAACAGGTTCCATGATGATGGGAAGAATGGCGATGGTAAGGCATCATGATATTTTGAGCGCGAGCTCGTACCCACTTAAGATAAGGCTCCAAAGGGATGGAGTTCTTATGCCCCAGTGTCTTGCTATCCACTCTATTTACCATGCCCCAGGCTCGGATGAACCTCTGACGATACCCTTGAACATCATCCTCATAGTTGAACATAATGCCTTAAACCAATACATCACGGGGACCATCCCTCATAGCATACCCAAACTGTCACAACGCCAAACAAGGGTTATAAGTGATTCCTCCTCTAATGCTTAGGAGAGGGACATTAGGGAATTCCCCATAGCGATCAATGATGGTAACGTCTTCCATAAATCAAGGACACCCGTGAATATCCGAATGCATGAGAGACATCAGCCTGCTAGACCATCTTAAGCCTTGTTCGTTCTTCACAACAGACCGGGGTAGGTGGGAAATAAACCACCTAGCCAATAGAGGAGTGCATCACATAAGGGTTCCTCTTCTCTTTACAGTGCGAGTGTGAAAAGAGTGAAGAATGTCTCCAAGTAAAGTAGGCACCGGGTTACGAGACATGAAAACTTTGACCGCATTCACTTCTATGATTTGGTCTGGATTAGGGAACAATACCATCCCATATATGAGAAGGGACAATACCTCTTTAAAGGCTTGTAAGTCCAAAGTATCCCAAAAATAGCGATATTTTTCAAGCAAGAACTTGGCTAGAAACCCTTTGATACTGCTTCTCGTTTCCCAGTTTTCTACGACGTCGGACCGTTGTAAATACATGGCTTGAGCAATTTCTTCAGGCTTTGGGTCTCTTTCCATACCGTTGAAGGGTAACTAATTAAGGATAGGCACACCCAATAATTGAGAAAACTCTTCCATGGTAGGCACCAACTGGTAGTCGGGAAATGTAAAGCAGTGATGTAACGGGTCAAAGAACTGGAAGAGAACTTTCACCATATCTTTATCAGGGCTTGAGGTGACCAAACTGAGGAGCCGACCATGTATTTTAGTGAATGGGGAATTCTCAGGAACCCTTGATGCTAACTCTTTGAGTTGAGGAGGTACCCTTACAAGGTTGACTTGGATTGTATTTCTGTAGATGGAGTCATGTCCTACAAAACAGACACAAAGATAAGTCCTAAAAATCCTTGAAATGGTTAGTGTGATACGCCATATTATTATGTTATGATCTTATGTACAAACAAATATATACAATCACACAAACAAATCCTTAGGTTTAGGCTTGCATGGATTCCATAGGTAAGTACCCTCTTGAAGTATAGTTGGTTCAACCTGTCCTAGAAATAGTAACTGGGTTCTAGGGAATCTCAATATCATTGATCTTTCTTCACCTGGAATTGTTTCAGCGCAAGCCTCTTTATTGGCGACCGAAATATCCCAGAATTTAGATCTTAATGAGTGTAGTATCGAGTATCAACCAACTTCGAACTGCACCAAAGCCGGCCATCTCACTACTTCCTAATAGCCAAGTTGTTCAATTAAAGGTTCTAAGGTCAGTTGGTGCTTCATGACACCACACAATGGCCTCGTGTTCTCTTTGACTACTCAAGGGCTACCGGTACAAAACAAATGTGTCACACCAACATAGCTATCGTTTCAACCGTGTCGGTATACCCTGCACAGTCCCCATGATCTATTTATACTTACCTAAAAGGTGCTCCAGATCCGGGTGTAGGATCTTTACAAGTAAACCGAAGCAAAAACCCTTAAATATAAAGCAATCAAAACATACAAGGAAAGCAAATTAAATATGACCTAAGCTCTAAGGTAACCCCACTTTTATATTCCCCAGCAGAGTCTCCAGTTCTGTGATACGGTGACAGAACCGACTGTTATACTGGCTTTACGTTTGTGTTCGCAAATGTTACGGTAAGCAAGAGTCGTCACAGACTTTCTTTTATCCAAATTAAGGAAAGCGTGAAAAGAACAGAAAAAGACCTTTTCGAGAATTTTTTGAGTAAGTGGGGTAGATTATTGAAAGGGAAGGTGTTAGCACCCTTTCCATCCGTAGTTTTCTACAGGCTCTTAGATGCTTAGCTCATTTTTAAAATACCTTGTGCTTTGTGTTTTTGAAAAGTATTTTGAAATGCCATAGTGAGACAATTTGCTTTATGGTAACTCTTGTATCAGTCCTCAAGAGTGTTGACAAAGCAAATGTTTTTGAAAGTTGTTTTTGAAATGTGTAAACGTTTGTTTTGAGCAAGCATCTAACAGCTATCTACTTGTACTTGAAAAAGTCGTTCTTTTCCTCTTTTCCTTTAGACAATGATATCCTACTAGTGAGTAGGTACCCCTAGTCGTTGGATGTTTGAGGGACACTCGAAGGGACGTTTTTATAGTCACAAAGGCAAATGGGCAGGAAGCTTTAGTAGCTACCCTAGGATTCTAAGATCATATTTTTACCTAGGCAACATCGAGAAGATCATCGAGAGACTTGTGATCTTTTTGAACCAGAGGGTAGCCACTAAAACCTCTCACGTTTCGAGAGTTGTGACTATTTTCCGAAGGTAACCCAAGTGGGGTACCCTAGAGGTGTATATGTGCAATGTGTGTTATATTCAGTTATTTTAGTCTTTAGTTAGGTTTGCTAACATTTGGTTATTATGCTCTTGTCATGCAATCCTATTATCATACATCTAGGCAGTTAATATATGTACAGGAATTAAAAGTACGAAAATGTAAATCCTACGCTATTATAATGCTTCAGGGATGGGGTATTTACATATCCAAAAATTTGGGGGAAAGAAAATAAAGAAAAGCAGTAAAGCCCTAATTAATCATATATTACATTCCATCAGCAGATACAAAAATATGAAAAAAGAAAAATAGAGAAGAAATATTGAATGCGCGCGAATTGGGAAAGATACGTCTAAACCCCTAAAAATTTGTAAGTAAACAAGAAAATCTTTTTGTTGTTTTGTCTACTTAGGAAAATATTAAACTAAATTAAACCTAAATTTAATTAATAAAAATAAAAAGAAATTTATTAATCAAAATTAAATTCTAAACAAAACCTAACATTTTTGTATTTTTTGCTAAGAAAATATTTGAATTAAATGAACCTAGTTCTAATTATTTTTAAATTATAAAATAATGTCAAAATTATTAAATAAACTAAATTACAAAACTGAAATTAATTTAAGAAAATCTAAGCCTATTTAATATTTTGATTTCTATGATTTGTTAAAAAAGGTTAAAATGAAGTAAATAATAAAATAAAATAAATAAGAAAACTAATGGGCCTGGTGTTGATTAGAAAACATGGGGGAGTATGTTGAAATTCGTTTGGCCCATAAGTGAGGGAGCCCAGAGGCTGTATTGGGATTCAATGAGGAGAAGCCTTGATGGCGCATGGTGAATCTCACATTGAAACTCTCGGATCTGGCTGCGTTGACACTGGAAGGCGTGGATCTGATGGTCTATGGCACACGCTTGGGGATGGAATGCATGGTATCTTGCAAGAAAATGTTAGAAAAATCAAAATGCATGACATGGGTATCGAACCCAGGTCCTTTCCCTTTGCACACACACGCCTTACCATCTGAGTTGCTTTACCATTCGTGTATCATAACCAACGCATTATATTATATATGAAACAAAGTCAAATATATTCAAAAAAAATAAAAATGTATGTGCTAGCTTCAGTGGACCAATAGAATTGTATCATTCTGCCACGCGGACTCCACCAGAGTCAACCAATTGTAGGGGTGCAGAGTCAAACTCCAGTCACCTTCTCCGGCTACATCAAAACCTTAAACTTGCAAAAAGAAAAATCAAGGCTTAAGATTAAGGCTACCCCCTATTTCGCATGCTATGAGTTTGATGGTGGTGGCCTTTTGTCTCGAAAGTCCCTATATCAACGAATTTGAAGCTTAAACGCTCTTAAGCCCTAACAATGGTGACCTACGATCCTGGCATTATAACTCACATGAAATAAGTTAGAACATCAACAAACAACTACAAAAACATGAATATGTAAAGAAAATTAGTTTATACTACATGTAGAAAGAGTTTGAGATTATCAAAAAATACCAAAATAGAGATATGTCGTGCGTGCGTTTTAGGGTGTGTTGGGCTTATGTGATGATTGAAATGGACACCTGGAGCTTTCAGGGAGTTGATGGAATGCTTAGAGGGAGTTGAATATGGCTTGATCGGTGGTTTGAATTTAACAACTTTGTTGGATTTTTTTGGAATTTTTTGTGGCTCTTCTAGGCAGTGTGTAGCGTGAGTTTGGCTTACAGGGAAATAGTATATAGAGAGGAGAGGGAGGGGACAAGGTAAGAGGGAAAGAAATCAAGGCATAAACACGTTGTTTAAAGCCATGATCACAATTTGAAAAATTACCAGAACTTGAGATTTCATTCCATTTTCATATTTGGATGAAATTGGACATCTTGGCACGAATTTGTGGGCTTCTAGGCAAGACAAATCATCAGCCTAAATGCCAAAGCCCATCTTTATACACTTTGTGCAATTTATATTATATTTATTTGAAATAAATTAAAATAAATATGAACAAAATAGATAAAAATGGCAAGGCAATGTAAAAATGATATTAGAGGTCCCTTACAAGGTTAGGAAGACCTTTGAAGTCAAGAAGTTAGGCCATTGACCTAAAAGTTTAATTTTGTTCAATGCATAATTCTTGAAATTTCCAAAATTTTCCCAACATGGGAAAGCCATAACTTGCTCAATTTTTATCTCATGATGATGATCTTGGACTTTTTGGAAATCCAAAGATGTCTAATTCAATCCCTCTTTTGATCAATTTTGCATTTCAAGACTTTATCTTGATGTAAATGGTCTTGACAAAAAGTGCCTTTTATTGACTTTCTAAAAATGACTTGTAATGTATGAGCTTGTATCTTTCAAATGGTGCATCTCTTGAACTTGAGGAAAAAATAGAATTTGTAGGGAATTTGATTCTATTAAAAATGAGATTTGGTTAGGGAAAAATGGATGAAGTATGTGAAAGTTATGCCTGGTCAAAGTTCAGTTGACTTTTCCTATAGAAACCCTAATTTAGCAAATTTTGACTTTTGATAGATTAGGAGCATTTCTTGAGGAATCATGATCATCCCTTGATAAAATGATGGATATCCATTCAAAATGTTGGTGTTGACCAAAAATCATGAAGTTTGACTGTATTTGGGCCACAGTTGACTTTTGACCTAGTACAATTGATTTTCTAGTATTTGAGCAATTGACTGAGCAAACTTGTAGTGTAGGGCATGAAATTTGTCATGGACAATCTTGAAGGCATATTAGGACAATGGAAAACATTTTAGGCCTTTGTATCTCACATATCTTGATGAAAAGTGAAACCCTAATTGGAGGTTCAATGCTTAGGAGGAGAATTTGTCTGGTCAATTCTTGGTCATCCGTGAGCAATTGGGAACCTCAATGAGCATGCCTTGAGTAAAAGTGGGAGGGAAAATTTTAGGATACAATAATACCCATTGTCGCTTAATTCACTTATAGATAATAGATTATACTTTAATCCTTCAACAAGTAAGACATTAGTTATTGAGGGAAGATAACCATTACCTAGTGTACTTGAGCATATGATCCTTCCTTTCTAATCTCCTTTGAAACCTATAACGCCTCCATGCTTAAGATCCAAGCTTACGAACATGTTCCTTTTTCTCGTCATGTGTCGCGAGCATCCTGATTCCAGGTACCAAGATTGGTGTTTTATCTATGTAGCTAAGAATGTCTCTTTGCAGACAAATTCTTCTGCTTCTGAATCAGCTTCATTTCTGAACAGATTTCTTCATTGAATGTTCCAACGTGAGCCATCAGTACTACGTAAGCATGTTTTACTTCTAAGTCTGAGTCATCCCTTGTTTCCATTTTATTTTTTCCTTTGAGATATCTCCTCCTGATGTTGTTCTTCGGAAGCTTAGGGAACTTCAGTTTGTAGTGTCCTGGCTCATTGCATTCATAACAAGTGACTTTGATGCCACTAGACTTTCTTTGACAAGAAGTTGGTTCGAAGTGACCTCCAGTCCTTCTTGAGCTTCTAAACTTGTTATTTTAACTTTTCTTCCAGAGACGGTTAACCCTTCTGGACAGCAGAGACAACTCATCTTCTTCATCATCAAGATCTACTTCCGAATTCTCTATCTCTTCTTCTTGAAGAGCTTTGGACTTCTCATATTTCTTGATGGACTTGAGCACAATAGATTTTAACTTCTTTTGTGGTTCATCTTGTTCTAGATCAATCTCATGACTTCTCAAAGAACTTATCAATTCTTCTAGAGAAGTGTTGTTCAGATCCTTTGCAAGCATGAGTGAGGTTACCATAGGCCTCCATTTAGATGGTAAGCTTCTGATAATTTTCTTCACATGTTCTATCATTGAATAGCCTTTGTTCAGAATTTTCAGTCCTTGATCCACTGTCGTGCACGGATCAAAACGAGTGTTTTTGCGAAACGGTAATATAGCGACAACTGTAACTCGAATATCGTTCTCACAAGGATTCTTGATTTTATTATTACTAATAGAAATTGAATGGGGGTTGGTTTTAGGATCGATTTATAACACGAAATAAGTGATTATCAAAATAAGTTGAAAAGTCAATCTGTTGATTCGGTTCCTACCTATCATCGGCCATCATAATTCCAATTCCCTAAGCGGATTATTTATTCCTGTTCGAGTACAAAGTCAATGGAAAGCGCAATGAGAATAGTGTGATGTTAGTTCCTATTATCCGAATTAAGCAAACAGAATTAAGCCTCATGAATTAAGCAAACATGAATTAATCAGACACGGTAACGAATTAAGCAAACGTTGACGTAACTATGGTTAGGATCATATAATCAATTGAATTAAATCAATATACTCTATGCAATTTTAATTAAGCATACAAGAACATAGATTAATATTGAACGAAATAAAAGATGAATTAGAATTATTATAACCTCAAGGTGTCAGAACCTGAATACAACAGATTGTCAAGATGAATTAGTTCTCCATGAAAATTCGTACAAAAGTCAAAAGTAATTTTTCCCAATAATCAAAGGTCCCTCGAATAAATTACTACAGCGGCTGCTAGGTATAGCAAAGACAAGGATTCGGTTCATAACCCAACTGGGTCGAAAACATAACCCATGCCCAAAACAAATGACCCAAAACTTAAATATAAAATGCTGCAACTTCAACGAAATTTATGGCCCTTCTACAGTTCGATTCAGCTCTCGACTTCTGAATAAAAATTTTATCTCTTTCTCTTAGCTTTCCAACGACAGGTAGCACACCTCATTCTGACTCCCGTAGCTCAAGTTATGAATTTATTTGTGCAGACTGCTAATGCTGAAAATAAAGTGCGAAAATCAAATAAGAGTAGAAATAAACTAAAATAGAAAAACACTATAAAATACAAAAATAAGCTAAAAAAATCATGGAAATGCATAAGTACAATCATGGAAAAATGTGCATCAAAATGCACTGATCGAATTCCCCCACACTTGAACTTTTGTACTCCGAGCAAAATAAAATCAAAAGAAACACAACAGCATCATTAGCTACTCATTCTAGGCTACAAACTATTCTTCGGTTAAGATTGCATCAATAGGTACTAATCTTTCATACTAAGGATATCGTAGGAACACTAATCTTGTCTCTTGAATATACAAACCAATTCGAATCATATTATTATGCCAAAGCCTAACTTACTCATCCTCCTTTTTGCTCTTTTTCATTCAGGCGCAATCACATTAAGCCCGTTATCTCCACACACTCATAGTAAGGCGACCGGTTAGTGACTCTGATCCTTTTTGCACGGGGTTTTGGTACTTACGTGGCATAACCCTTTGCTTACTCATTTGTAGTTACGGGGGATTGGACCATAATTCGCCCTACCAAGTTCAGCACCAGAAACCGCTGAACCAACTAACAAAGAGTCTTATTATCAACTTTTTTTTTAGGTTCTATGACCGTTGGGTTAAGTGACCGGGTGAGGGTCACCAAACTTAGAAGGCGCATTCCTTTTTCTTTCCTTTTTTTCCAATAAAACTTGAATCACTCACTTATTTTCATCAGCTTCCCTGCATAGAGTGCGTGTGAGATGGTGCTGACTGCTGAAATAAACTACTCAAGAGCTATTAAAAGATGAGAATTCAAGGCTACGTCATAATAATAATTCAAATTAACTTCCATATGCATGAGACTTACAGTGTTAAGACGATACCGATCTTGTGAACTTTTCCCAAGTCTCCACAACTAACCTCATATTAATCTATAACCCAAAACTTTCAAAAAGATGCATATTTTTTATTTTTTTTATAACTGAAAATAAAACAACGAACAAAAGCAAAGAAAACAAAGGATTCCCTTCCCCACACTTAAAGCAAGCATTGTCCTCAATGAAAGAAACAAGCATAAAATAAGGGAGAGGAGAAAGAGGAAAGAACACACCCGAGGAGTCAAGGCGGATAGATGATCGCATAAGTAGCCTTTCCCAACAAGAGATCTTCTACATTTTCTTCTTCCAAAGTGGGGCTCTCATAGAGCAGCTTTGGATAATGTCCATTGAACTTGAAATTTTTATTAGTGCCTTCGTCTTTTATTCCAGGATCAAAGAAGAATCTTTGATAAGTAAAAGTGTTGAATGGGCACGTGATCATGATCTCATCTTTCACAATATCAAGGATCAAAAGGTTATGGGGTTGCCTCACTGCTTTTGCTACATCTCCAAGTGAGATCCTATGCATGCACATGGATAGACTAATATCATAAATATCATCTAAGGTCCATCCAATTCCTTTCTTATGCTTCTTCAAAATGAAATAAGTGTATTTCAGGTTTTCAGGGAGTTGTTTCAATTCTAAGGACGGAGGCTGCTCTATGGGTGGAGTGTCTGGGGCAGCAAGGATGTCAAGGGCATCAGCTGCAAAAACAGATTCATCAATAACAACTTCACCTGTAGGAAACACATCAGCTTGCAAGATAGTATCAATCTCAGCACACACAACACACAAGCTATTGTCAGTATAATCAGAACACACGTAAACATCATCAAATCCAGATAAAGACAGAAAATCAATGGAAAATAATTCATAACAAGTGTCATCAGCCAATCTAGAAATAAACTCAATGTGAAAATTGGAATTCTCTTCCAGGGGATGTTTCATGGCATAAAAAATGTTGAATTTTGCGATAATGTCACCAAATTCCATGGACATGGTTCCATCGTCAACATCAATTTTTGTTTTTGCCGTTATCATGAACGGTCTTCCTAAAATGATGGGAGCTCTGCTGGATTTTGTTTCTCCTTCCATGTCTAGAATATAAAAATCAGTAGGAAAAATCAAATCTTTAACTTAAACAAGGACATCTTCGACTACACCGGCGGGGCGAGTGTTGCTCCTGTTCGCCAATTGAACGATTAAACCTGTATGCTGCAAAGGACCAAGACAAAGGTTATTATAAACAGAAGTAGGCATCACATTAATTCCCGCTCCCAAATCAATTATGCAATTCTCAAATTTACTGTTCCCGATGGTGCAAGGAATAGTAAATGTTCCTGGATCCTTCTGTTTTTGTGGCAGAACCTGAGTAGTGAGGGCTGAAACATTTTGCTCACCTACAACCTTTTCGGATGAAGGTTTGGGCTAAATAAAAGCAGAAATATTTCTTCCTAAGTTGACTCTTTCACTTCCCTTAATCTTCCTCTTGTTGGTACATAAATCCTTCAGAAAATTAGCATACTTAGGAACCTGCTTAATTACATCAAGAAGCGGAATGTTTACCGCGACTTTTCGAAAAACATCCAATATCTCTCTTTCCTTCTATCCCTCCTCAATTCTTTTATTTTTCATAACTCTATATGGGAAGGGAACTGGTGGAACATACTCCTTTTCTTTAATTTTTTCAGTTTCCACCACAACAGAAGAAGGTGAGGAAATTTCAGGTGAAACAAATTCAGAAGGAGAAGGTTCAGATGTTACCTCAATAAATTTTTTATTTCTTTCAGGGGCTGGTTTTGTAACCTTTCCAGATCTCAAAGAAATTGCACTGACATTAGCATTAGGACCATTCGGATTGACAACTGTTTGGGCTGGAAGTTGGTTTGACCCTTGGGATTGCATGGCGTTTATTTGAGTAGCAAGATGTCCCATATGTGTGTGCAAGGTCTGAATGCTAGAATCGGTCATTTGTTGGAACTGAAGGTTATTGACAACCATTTGTTTGACAAGATCCTCTAAGGATGGTCCCGAAGGTGCAGGGACAACCACTTGGGGTGGGTTCTGTTGTTGGCTGGTTTATGGATTTTCATATCGAAGGTTGGGATGGTTCCTTCAATTGGGATGGTATTTGTTGGTGGACAGGTCAGGAGTATTGTTGTACCTGTTTTGATTGTAAAGGTTGGCTGCATAATCTTGAGGCAACTCAGCAATGGACTCGTCTCTCATAATAGGACAAGTATCGATCGGATGCTCATGAGAAGTACGAATACCACACATATTTTCTATTTGATGTTTTGCTACTACCAGCTGTTTGACTAAGGCAATGAGCTCATCAATTCTGGTCTCTAAAGCTTTGTTGGAAGAAACCTGAATTTGATCCACACCTTTGCTTTGAACATAATTGTCTCTAGTGGTAAACTGTTGAGAATTAAGAGACATATTTTCAATAAGGGCTTTGGAAGCAGCTGGAGTTTTATCGACAAGTGCTCCACCACTAGCAGCATCAAGAATGTTCCTATCCATCGGTAACAAACCTTCATAAAAGTACTGGATAAGTAGTTGCTCGGTAATCTGGTGTTGAGGGCAGCTAGATACCAAGTGTTTGAATCTCTCCCAATACTCAGTCAACGACTCATTGCCTTGTCTAATACCACAAATCTCCTTTCTTATTGAGGCAACTCTAGAGGCAGGAAAATATCTCTCCAAGAACACTTTTTTCAGATTAAATCTAATTAGGAAAAAAAACAATTTTGAGAATTTTGAAAACATAACCCATGCCCAAAACAAATGACCCAAAACTTAAATATAAAATGCTGCAACTTCAACGAAATTTATGGCCCTTCTACAGTTCGATTCAACTCTCGACTTATGAATGAAAATTGTAGCTCTTTCTCTTAGCTTTCCAATGACTCGTAGCATGCCTCATTCCGACTCCCGTAGCTCAAGTTATAAATTTATTTGTGCAGACTGCTAATGCTGAAAATAAAGTGCGAAAATCAAATAAGAGTAGAAATAAACTAAAATAGAAAAACACTATAAAATACAAAAATAAGCTAAACAAACCATGGAAATGCATAAGTACAATCATGGAAAAATGTGCATCAAAATGCACTGATCAGTCCTGCAACAAAGGTTTTAAATCTTGAAAACATGACTTTGATGCTATCATCGTCCTCCATTTTGAAAGCTTCATATTTGTGAATCAAAGTCAGTGCCTTGGTTTCTTTGAAATAACATTTCTTGTAAATTAGGGAATGGGGCAGAGATAAATTTTTGGGATTATTGTTGATTGGGGTCGAGGCCTCCTAAGGATATTTTCCCTCCCGGACATGAGGTTAATGGTTATCGTAGAAGTGAGGTGGGGGAGATGGGATTTTGGTTGGATGGCATTTGACTTTGGGAGTTAGGAGTGGTGGACGTTAATCTTTCCGAGGAACTTCGGGAGGAGTGGATGGGATAAACCTCTATTTTGAGGAACATTCATCTTAATGATGTGGAGTTGGATAAAGTGGTTTGATGGAGAAATGTGGAAGTTTTTTCGGTGAAGAATAGTCATAAGCGGATTTATGAGTTAAATACTCATAATTTGATGGTGGATGGTAGGAGTCTTCTTGAGTTGGGAGGGGTTTGAAAAGTTTTGGTTCCGTGTAAAGTTAAACTTTTTAGATGAAGGTTCTTGTTGAATAGTCTTCCTACCAAACGTGAGCTTGGTCTTAGAGGTATGTCTTTTTCGTTGTTGAATAATTTGTGTCCTTTGTGTGCTACTTTGGAAGAATCAAGTGGACATCAGTTTTTTGCTTGTGTTAACTCGGGAGCAGTGTGGAGGAATGTGTTCTGTTGGTTTGAGGAAAGTGGATTGGTGGAGGTTTTATTACTGGTTGATTATTTGTTGAAGCTTAAGGTGTTTTATGTCGTCCCATATTCTTTTTTTCTTCTTTTCGTTGGTTGCTTGTTTGTTAGGTGTTTGGTTTTTTAGAAATCAAGTGGTGTTGAATGCCAAAGTTTGAAAGTGTGACGATGTTGTATTTTATTAAAAATCTTAGTTGAGATTGATTGTTTATTCTTGTTAACGGTAGGACAGATTTTGTTAAGGACGTTTGATTTTCCAATCCTTTGTTGTATGTTGGTTTGTAGTGATTTTAATTGGGTAGACTTTTTTCTTCCTTTTGTTAAGAGGTTTGGTTGTTCATGAGAACTCCTTTATTCTTCTTGTATTTATTTACACTTTTTTGTGCCTATTAATACATATTGCTTATAAAAATATAAAATTTTACTACTCCCTATAATCTTTTATATAATTGTTTATTTTGTTTAAAAACCAAATAAATTTAGAGTTTTCTATTACAAATTTAAAAAGAATATTGTTTTTTTAATATTTTAAAAAAAATTGTAAATTAGTAAAATTTATTTTTAATTATTTTTCTAAAAATTAATATTCGAAAAATGGAAATATAATCAACATCAGATAATTTAAAAAAAAACTTTGTATATATAAAAATTTAATCAAAGTCAGTAACCTCATATTTAAATAACTTTTTAAATTTTTGATTTAAATAATATTAGCAAAAGGATAAACTTTCTAAAATAATATTTTCTAAAAACAATTTAAATCAAATCTTTTAGTTTATTAAAAGATATATATATATATATATATATATATATATATATATATATATATATATATATATATATATATATATATATATATATATATATATATATATATATATATATATATATATATATATATATATATAGTTTTTTTATCAATATAATAGTAAACAGTTAAAAATATTGTAAAAAAATTATAAATTACTTTATAAAATAACAAGACTTATTAGTCGTTTTGTGTAAGTAATATTAAGAGGAGAATTAAAAATGAATGAAGAAGTGAGTATTATTCGAAAGGCAAACGTAGAGAAAGTGGAATCGCATACAAATTACAATTGTTATTTTGTTTTGAATTGTTTGGTGGGTTACAATATTTCAAAAAGGAAACATGAGGAAACAAGATTTTCTCACGAGTTATTATTCTTCAAGATAATAATATAACAATTGAAAAAGAGAAAAGAATGAAGATGTGATGAAGACAGTTTTTAAGACTTTTATTACAAAGTTTAGAAAATTAATAGTAGAAGTGTGGTGCAAGCAGGCATGGAAAAAGATAGCTTCATATAATCTAACATAAATATAAATTGTTTTAGCCTTTTAGGTGAACACTTCGGGATCCAATAAATTTAGTTGAATAAATTTTTATCATCCAATAATATATGACTTTTATCACATGGTGATTCTACATTACTTTATATAAATTTTAATTATAATATTTTAATCATAGCAGCCGCTGAATCTACTTAGAAGAAATTTCACACAGAATGTGAATACCTTTAGAATAATAATAATTTATTATCAAAATCTAATTTACACAATAGACTGATCATACATATAAATGCCAGAAAACAGTTAGAATGAGTTGTATGAATGGAAGTTCAACATCAAACAAAACAAAAACTAAATCACATGTAATTGCGACTGAAATCTATTTGCAAATCTGCTTCCACCCTAGTTTGAAGATACAATGTGATATATTTTTTAGGCTTACCATAACATTCTGGGATACAATGTGAAACATTACCTCTAAAATTTTATTCAATAACTTCGACAGTGCTGGTTTAACGTCAGCTGGGTGTAACTCTCCATTTTCGTAGTCAACAATCAAATCTTCAAAGCTCTTGAACGTCTTTCATATATCAACCAAACAATTGGATAGAAGAACCAAAAAGTTAGAAACCAGAAGACTTAAAGCAACTAGAATGGTTCAAGAAACTATTACTAAGAATGTAACATGAAGTTCAGAATGGAGAAATAAAAATATTCATGCATTATTCACCGATATGTTTCAAGCAAACTTACAATTACAACATTCATCATGAGCCTATAAGGGCATCACTATATAAGTTAAATGTCAAACAAAAAGCAAACAATGTAATTAATAATGTATATATAAGTTTAGGTAATCAATGCAATCGTCAAAATATAGGAAAGTGTGTATTTCACTTTACCTTGAGGAAAAAAATGTCAGCACATTACATACTGAAAACTCGAGAAAATAAATCTCTCAAATAATTAATGAAGTTTCTATCGGTCATTTATTTATTTCACAGGAAGGGAAAAGAAAACATCGAAGAAAACCTGAAGAGTGTAAAATCAAGGTCTTGTGACCAAGAGAACAGATAAGGGAGTCGGTTACGTAAAGGAAATATATTAGCACCCCTCACATCCATGGTACTCCACGGGATCCACTCTTGTGTTCTAATCTAATGGTGTTTCTATCTTAAGCTAGGCTGTAAAGGGAAAAATACATGTATGCAAAGTGTATATACAAAGAAAAATATTTTATTAGTCGTGCCCGCCTCGGTTGCGAATCTTTGTACCTACGTACCACCGTTCGTGTAATGAGGATCAAGGCACTCGTAGTTCACCTCAAAAGTTTTGCTGAATTGTATATTTTTTTATGAACAATGCTAGCGAAGCATGTCCTTTTTGGAAAGGTTTTAAAAGAAAAAGTTTGAAAACAAAAAGGTTTGTATTGGTTGGTGTTTTTTTACCTTGAAAATGGATTTTTGTAAGGTTAGAGATGTTTTATGAATTTGTCAAAGAAAAAGAATTTTAGTTTTAATCGTGCAAAAAGGGGAAGAGAAAAAGTCTAAGGGAGACTAACCTAGTGTTATCCTCATTTTTATCATGCAATGATGATCCTAATGTTTGGATTAACAAAGGGAGAATATACCTAGTGTTGGCATGCATAGATTCAAGCTCAAGGTCTACTTAGTTCAAACCTGAAGAAGAATAAACTAAAAATCCTAGAGGAAGCATGTGATCATGCAATAGAAAGCAAACACACCAAACTTGAGGAGTATCCACTCGCACAAGTAGCACACACCTAACCAAAGTATCATGTCACCAAGGTAAGAAGGGGAGAAGGATAACACCTAACCATGATATTGTGTCATCGATGCAGGATAAGGAAATAGGTGTAACACCCGTTAATTTAATTAATTATTTAATTATATTATTTTTGGATTATTTGTTGAAAAGTTGTGAGATGTTGAGAATTGTTGGTATGAGTTGTTAGATTATTATTAATTAATTAATTAATTGGTTGAATAATAATAATAATAATAATAATAATAATAATAATAATAATAATAATAATAATAATAATAATAATAATGTTGAAATTAAGGGAATAATTATGTTGGGCCTATTTTAATGGTTGAAAGTAGTAATATAGGGGGTGTGTTGTTAAGCCCATTAAGAATAATGATAATGTGAATTTCTACTTAAACAAAGGAATATGGTTAATTGAGAGGTTGCTGGAAAAATTGGTTGTGAGAAGTGTAGAGGAAAGGAAGAGAGCAAAAGCTAGGTTCGATCAGAAAATTGTAGAGCGGTCTTCAATCCATGATAAGGGTGGGGTTCTGACTCTATAATGAGAATTTTTATGCATGATGATATTTGTTGAATTGAATGATGTTGTTGTATTTGATTAGGCATGAATTAGGATATTATGATTGTGTTTGTTGTTGGGAAATCTTGTTGTTATGATGATGATGTCATGAGACCCCAACCTAAAACCTATGAGTAATAGAAATTAGGATTAGAGAATTTGATGATAAAAAAGGACCCGTAATTGGTGTATTAAAAGTATTGCGTTATGATGAATTGATAGATAGTGAAATTATATGTTTAGATGACTTTTAGGACCCGTAATGTGACAAGATCGCAAGAAAATTTGGTTTGGTATAGTGCAGAATTGCAAACATGAAAGCCCTGTTCGAAGAGAATCGTCAGGCACTACAAAGAGCATCACCGGGGGATGGTGCTTACCCAGGAGAAAGTTGAGGCGAGAATAAGACAAATTTTTGGATGAGCTACGGGAGTATATCGCGCCTAGCATCATTGGACAAAGGGTGACGCGAAGGCAGCGTCGCCGGGCGACGCATGGGCTTCACTGGGCGACGATTGTCAGTAGCTGATAAATGTTTTTTTGTTGGATTTTCTTGAATCGACCATAACTTTAATATTTAGTTACAAAAATGGATGTAGCAGAGTTAGAAAAGAATGAATAACAACAAAGGATATTTATTAGTAACAAAAGTGAATAACTGTAGATTAGCATAAGTATAGTACGTAAGATTATTACGTTACAGAGTTAGTCTCGACAGGAAGTATAATACTAATAGGGGTAATTGGTATATATATATAAGTCGTTGTGATGTCGGTGTTATTAATCGTTGAAGTTGCAGGTAATAATGAGTTATGTTGAAATGCCTCTAATTTTGAGCAGATATAAAATTGTAGGCTTATGACCAATGTTGAATTAAGTTTAATTATTGTTGTTATTGTTATTACATTCATGTTGTTAATGCACACATAGCATATCATGTTGGAGCTGATGCTCGTTAAGTTGGTCTCGATTGACAAATATAAAGTTGAAGGCTTATGCCTTGTTGATGCCTCTATTTATTGACAGGTTTCTAAGTTAGGAGTTCTGCTCCATTGGTACCACATGCATGTGCATAAAAACAAGTCACATTCCATGTTGTATTTTGCGTTGCCGTGTGGATGAATTCATGATGATAATGTTGTTAAATAGTTGTGATGTGGTGTTTTGCATGATCCAATTCTATTATATTAATTGTCGTACCTCCAATTATATTGTTTGATATCTCACCCCTTCTGTTTGAATGTTACCCCTATGTTGGTAACGTGCAGGTAATCCAGAGTGAAGGTTGTTTACCTTCATTAGTTCGATTCGGTGTTGTCGCTCTGATACGTTGCACTCGGGGGGATGAACGCTTGTTACTTTATCGTTGTTATTACTTCCATTGCTGAATTTTAAGTTGATTTTTGTTAAGTACTTATTAATTGGAGTTGTTTCAGTTGAATAAAGATGTTCCATTCTTTTAAGTCGAATATTATGAAATCGTTGTGTAGTTATGAAAGTTGTTGGTTTTAAAAGATTAATTTATGTTGATGTTGGTTCATCGAAGTTTAATGTGTTATGTATCTGTAATAAATGTTGTTGTTTTAAGTTGAAATTGTAGCATCCTGATTCGGTTGTCGAAATTTTATAACTCTGATTTTATAATAATTGTCAAGTAGAATTGGGGTGTTACATTAGGGGTGTCAGAGCAAGTCGGTTCGTCGGACCAACTTGTCGAGTCTTAGTGTTGTCTAATAATCGAGTATTGTTGACTTGAGTTCTAACAGTTATTTACATTGTAGTGATAAGTTGAGATAGATGGAAGGAATGACGCTGCACTTGTTGCTGCTTTAGAAGCAATGGCGCATGCTATGAAAAATTGGCCAAACATTGACGAGAATGCTGGATCTCATAGCTTGGAGACCTTCCAGAGGGAGAATCCGCCTACCTTCAAGGGTAAGTATGATCCTGACGAAGAGTTGAATTGGTTGAAAAAGATTGAGGGAATATTACGTGTGATGGACTACACTCCAGCGTAGACGATTCAATATGGTACTCATATGCTAGCAGTCGAGGCTGATGACTAGTGGCTAGAGACTTGTCAGAGATTAGAAGCGGAAGGTGAAAATGTCACTTGATTGTGTTTCGTAGGGAATTTATGAGGAACTATTTTCCTGAAGACGTTCATGGTAAGAAGGAAGTTGGATTTCTTGAGCTGAAGCAAGGGAGTATGTCGGTTGTTGAGTATGCTGCAAAGTTTGCTGAGTTGGCTAAGTTTTACCCGCACTATAGCAAAGTAAATGTTGAGTTTTCAAAGTGCATCAAGTTTGAGAATGGGTTGCATCCAAAGATCAAGAAGGCAGTTGGATACCAGAAGATTCGTGTCTTTGCTGATTTGGTTGATATTCGCAGGATCTATGAAGAAGATGATAATGCTCATTATAAGATTATCAATGAGAAGAGGGGTAAGCACCAATAAAACCATGGTAAGCCTTACGATTCCCTAGCTGGTAAAGATAAACAGAAAGTTTCTCAGGGTCAGAGAACTAGTGGGGGAGATGCTCCTGCTGGTGTGGTTTGTTTCAAATGTAGAAAACCTGGTCATAAGAGCAATGTATGTACTGTTGAGGTGAAGAGGTGTTTCCGTTGTGGTAAGACTGGATATACTATATCTGAGTGCAAACATAAAGATATGATTTGTTTCAACTGTGGTGAAGAAGGACACATTGGTAGTCAGTGTCAGAAACCAAAGAAGGCGCAAACCAGTGGAAAAGTATTCACTTTGGCTGAGAATTAGACAGCTAATAAGGACAGGCTCATCAGAGGGACATGTTTCATTAATATTACTCCTTTAATTACTATTATTGATACCGGTGCTACTCGTTGCTTTATTGCTACTGATTGTGTTGAAAGATTGGGTCTTATATTGTCTTCTATAAATGGAGAGATGGTCGTTGATACTCCAACCAAGAGATTAGTGACTACTTCACTTGTGTGTTTAAAGTGTCCTTTGTCGATCTTCGACAACGACATTATTGTTGATTTAGTTTATTTTCCTTTAAGTGGCTTAGACGTGATTTTAGGTATGAACTGGTTAGAACATAACTATGTTCATATTAACTGTTATAACAAGTCTATGAGGTTTTCTACTCCTGAAGAGGAGGAAGCTGGTTTGTTGTCTGCTAGACAATTGAGGCAGTTGATGCGAGAAGAGGCTCAAATGTTCTTGTTGATGGCGTCGCTATTTGTCGCAAATCAATCTATGATTGAGGAATTGCATGTGGTGCATGAATATCTTGAATTTTTCCTTGATGAAATTTCCGATGTACCGCCAGGGAGAGAAGTCAAATTTTCTATTGATCTTGTACCTGGTACCAGACCTGTTTCTATGGCACCATACAGGATGTCTGCATCTGAATTTTCAGAATTAAAGAAGCAATTAGAAGAGTTACTTGAAAAGAAATTTATAAGACCAAGTGTATCGCCGTGAGAAGCTCCAGTATTGCTAGTAAAGAAGAAAGATGGGAGTATGAGACTTTGTGTTGATTATAGACAATTGAATAAAGTGACAATTAAGAACAAGTATCTGCTTCCGAGAATAGACGACTTGATGGATCAATTGGTGGATGCTCGAGTGTTTAGTAAGATTGATTTGAGGTCGGGTTATCATCAAATTAAAGTGAAGGATGAAGATATCTAGAATACGGCTTTCAGAATGCGTTATGGACATTATGAGTATTCGATGATGCCTTTTGGTGTTACTAATGTGCCAGGAGTGTTCATGGAGTACATGAATCGTATCTTTCATACTTATTTAGATCAGTTTGTGGTGGTTTTCATTGATGACATTTTGATTTACTCTAAATCAGAAGAAGAGCATGCAGAACACTTTAGAATAATATTGCAAGTTTTGAAAGAGAAGAAGTTATATGCAAAGCTGTCCAAGTGTGAATTTTGGTTAAAAGAGGTTAGTTTTCTTTAACATGTTATCTCAGGTAGTGGCATTGATGTAGATCCATCTAAAGTAGATGCTGTGTTGCAATGGGAAACTCCAAAGTCGGCTACCGAGATTAGAAGCTTTTGGGATTAGCCGTTTATTATAGAAGGATTATCGAAGGTTTCTCTAAGTTGGAACTTCCGTTAACTAAGTTGACTTGTAAAGGTAGAGATTTTGTATGGGACGTTTAATGTGAAGAAAGTTGTACAGAATTGAAGAAGAGATTAACGTCGGCTCCGATTTTGACATTACCTAATCCAGAAGAACCTTTTATGGTGCATTGTGATGCGTCTAAGATGGGCTTAGGAGGTGTGCTTATGCAGAGTAATAAGGTGGTTGGTTATTTGTCAAGGCAGTTGAGGACTCATGAAAAGAACTATCCTACACATGATTTAGAGCTTGCTACAGTCGTTTTTGTGTTGAAGATTTAGAGGAGTTATCTTTATAGTTATAGGTTTGAAGTATTTAGTGACCATAAGAGTTTAAAATATTTATTTAATCAGAAAGAATTGAACATGAGACAACAGAGATGGTTGGAGTTATTAAAAGATTACGATTTCTGTTTGAATTATCATCTAGGAAAAGAGAATGTGGTGGCTGATGTGTTAAGTAGAAAGACTTTACATATGTCGGCAATGATGGTTAAAGAGTTTGAATTAATTTAACAGTTCAGAGATATGAGCTTAGTTTGCAAAGTGACACCGCAAAGTGTTATGTCGGGAATGTTGAAAATTAACAATGAATTTATAGATAGTATCAAAAGAGCTCAGAAGTTAGATATGAAACTGGTAGACTCAATGGTTGGGATTGATCAGTCTGAGGATAAAGGTTTTAAGTTAGATGTGCAAGGTGTGTTGAGATTCCGTAATCAAATTTGTATTCCTGATGATGCAAAGATGAAGAAAGTGATTTTCGAGGAGAGTCATAGGAGCAAGTTAAGTATTCATCCGGGAGCTACAAAAATGCATCAAGATTTGAAGAATTTGTTTTGGTGGCCTGGAATCAAGAATGATGTGGCTCGGTTTATGTATGCATGTTTAACACGTCAGAAGTCGAAAGTTGAACATCAGAAGCCTGTAGGGTTAATGCAACTGTTAGAAGTTCCAGAATGGAAATTGGATAGCATTTTGATGGACTTTGTAACGGGGTTACCTAATACTTCAAGAGGACATGATTCAATTTGGGTGATTGTTGATAGGCTTACAAAGTCGGCTCATTTTATTCCAATTAACATCAGTTTTCTAGTATCAAAGTTGGCGGAGACTTACACTAGGGTAATTGTGAAATTGCATGGTATTCCTTTGTGTATTGTCTCAGATAGGGATCCGAGGTTTGCTTCAGATTTTTGGAAGAGTTTGCAAGAGGCGTTGAATTCTAAGTTGAGGTTGAGTTCGGCGTATCACCCTTAGACAAATGGTCAAACTGAAAGAACTATTCATCCGTTAGAAGATTTATTGAGAGCATGTGTTCTTGAGCAGGGAGGTTGGTGGGATACTTATCTTCCGTTAATAGAGTTCACTTATAATAACCGTTACCATTCTAGTATTGGAATGACGTCTTTTGAAGCGTTGTATGGTCGAAGATATAGAACTCCTTCATGTTGGCATTAGTCTGGAGAAAGTGTAGTGCTTGGACCTGAGATTGTTTGAGAGACTACTGAGAAGGTGAAGTTAATTCGAGAAAATATGAAAGCTTCCCAAAGTAGACAGAAAAGTTATCATGACAGACGAAGGAAAGATTAAGAATTTCAAGCAGGTGACCATGTGTTTCTGAGAGTTACACCTGTGACTGGTGTTGGGCAAGAATTGAAGTCTAAGAAGCTCACTCCTCGTTTTATTGGTCCTTATCAGATTTCAGACAAAGTTGGGAATGTTTCTTATAGAGTGGCTTTACCGCCCAATCTTTCGAATTTGCATGATATGTTTCATGTATCACAACTCCGGAAGTATATTTCAGATCCATCTCATGTGATTCATATGGATTATGTTCAAGTACGGGATAATCTTATTGTGGAGACGGTGCCTGTGCAAATTGCGGATCGTGAAATGAAGACTCTAAGAGGCAAGGAGATTACTCTGGTGAAAGTAGTATGGTTAGGAGCTGTAGGGGAAAGCATGACGTGGGAGTTGGAAATCAAGATGCGAGACTCATATCCTGAGTTGTTCGAACAAGGTAAATTTTCGAGGACGAAAATATTCTAAGTGGGGAGAGTTGTATCGCCCGTTAATTTAATTAATTATTTAATTATATTATTTTTGGATTATTTGTTGGAAAGTTGTGAGATGTTGAGAATTGTTGGTATAAGTTGTTAGATTATTATTAATTAATTAATTGGTTGATTAATAATAACAATAATAATAATAATAATAATAATAATAATAATAATAATAATGTTGGAATTAAGAGAATAATTATGTTGGGCCTATTTTCATGGTTGAAAGTAGTAATATAGGGGGGTGTATTGTTAAGCCCATTGATAATAATTATAATGTGAGGTTCTACTTAAACAAAGGAATAGGTTTAATTGAGAGGTTGCTGGAAAAATTGGTCATGAGAAGTGTAGAGGAAAGGAAAAGAGAAAAAGCTAGGCTCGATCGAAAAATTGTAGAGCGACCTTCAATCCAAGGTAAGGGTGGGGTTCTGACTCTATAATGGGAATTTTGATGCATGATTGATCTTTGTTGAATTGAATGATGTTGTTGTATTTGATTGGGCATGAATTGGGATATTATGATTGTGGTTGTTGTTGGGAAATCCTGTTGTTATGATGATGATGTCATGATACCCCAACCTAAAACCTACGAGTAATAGAAATTAGGATTAGAGGATTTGATGATGAAAAAGGACTCGTAATTGGTGTACGAAAAGTATTGCATTATGATGAATTGATAGATAGTGAAACCATATGTTTAGATGACTTTAAGGACCCGTAATGTGACAAGATCGCAAGAAAATTTGGTCTGGTATAGTGCAGAATCGCAAATAGGAAAGCCCTATTCATAGAATCGTCAGGCGATACAAGGAGCATCGTCGGGCGATGGTGCTTCACCGGGCGAATGTAGAGGCGAGAATAAGGCAGGTTTTTGGATGAGCTACTAGAGTGCGTCATGCCTAGCATCATCGGGCGAAGGGTGACGCGAAGGCAGCCTTGATGGGCGACGGTTGTGAGTGGCTGATAGATGTTTTTTGTTGGATTTTCTTGAATCGACCATAACTTTAGTATTTAGTTACATAAATGGATGTAGCAGAGTTAGAAAAGAATGAATAACAGTAGAGGATATTTATTAGTAACAGAAGTGAATAACTGTAGATTAGAATAAGTAGAGCATGTACGATTATTAGGTTACTGATTTAGTCTTGACAGGAAGTATAGTACTAATAGGGGTAATTGATATATATAAGTTGTTGTGATGTCGGTGTTATTAATCGTCGAAGTTGCAAGTAGTAATGAGTTATGTTGAAATGCCTCTAATTATTAGCAGATATAGAGTTGTAGGCTTATGGATAATGTTGAGTTAAGTTGAATTATTGTTGTTATTGTTATTACGTTCATGTTGTTAATGCACACATAACATATCATATTAGAGCTGATGCTCGTTAAGTTGGCCTGGATTTACAAATATAAAGTTGAAGGCTTATGCCTTATTGATGCCTCTATTTATTGGCAGGTTTCTAAGTTGGGAGTTCTGCTCTATTGGTACCACATGCATGTGCATAAAAACAAGTCTCATTCCATGTTGCATTCTGCATTGTCGTGCAGATGAATTCTTGATGATAAAGTCGTTAAATATCTGCGATGTGTTGTTTTGCATGATCCAATTCTATTATATTAATCATCTTACCTCCTATTATATTGTTTTATATCTCACCCCTTATGTTTGAATGTTACCCCTAAGTTGGTAACGTGCAGGTAATCCAGAGTGAAGGTTGTTTACCTTCATTAGTTCGAGTCGGTGTCGTTGCTCTGATACGTAACACTCGGGGGGGGGGGGGGGGGGGGGTGAATGCTTGTTGATTTATCGTTGTTATTACTTCCATTACTGAATTTTAAGTTGATTTTTGTTAAGTACTTATTAATTGGAGTTGTTTCAGTTGAATAAATATGTTGCATTCTTTTAAGTCGAATATTATGAATCCGTTGTGTAGTTATAAAAGTTGTTGGTTTTAAAAGATTAATTTTAGTTGTTGTTGTTTCGTGCAAGTTTAATGTGTTATGTATATGTAATGATTTTCGTTGTTTTAAGTTGAAATTGTAGCATCCTGATTCAGTTGTCGAAATTTTATAACTCTGACTTTATAATAATTGTCGGGTAGAATTGGGGTGTTACAATAGGGACACCTAACCATGATATCATGTCATCAAGGTAGGATAAAGGAAGGCTTAACCAAGATATTGAGTCATCGATGCAAGAAAAATGGGGGAATGAATAGCTCTTAACAATGATATCATGTCATCAAGGCAAGAAGAAAAGGGGGGTGCCGACCCTTAACCAAGATATCGTATCATTTAGGCAAAAGAAGAATGAAAGTGAATCGTCATAGGCGACTAAACACCTAACCAAGATATCATATCATTGAGGTAGGTGATAGAAGATAATAATGAGATCACATCAAAGCACCAAGGTTTGCAAACGCGAGCTAAAGATAAATTGTAGGGGTTGATTGTAAACCCTTTGTTCCACTTGACCAACTCGATAACAAGAGTAGCATTAATGATAGCGTGACGTGCAGCATGAGCTATGAATAATGTTGTACCCCAAAATTTTCCCTCCCTTTTTCTTAAGGAATTTGTCACAAAAGTTCTCAAATGCTCAAGGATACTCAAGAGTTGATCAGACAAGCTCACCTCCTAAGTATTGGGTCCACAACTAGGGTTTTTGTTTTCTCAAGGAAAATTGGACTTCTAATTCCTCAAGTGAATTTCATGGTTCATAATAAGTCTCCAAGGATACTTATACCGAATTTCAAGTCTTGCATCACAAAATTGCTCAGTCAATTGCTCAGATGACTGAAAATCAGCTGTATTGGGTAAAAATTCAATTATGGTCAACATATAGTCAAACTTCAAGATTTTTTTCCAACATCAATATTTTGATGTGATATTCATCATTTTATAAATGGTTGATCATAATTCCTCAAGTAAAGCACTCAAATCATCAAAGGGGCAAAATTGTGAAAATTAGGGTTTTGACTGAGGATGACTGATCATTGACTTTTGACCTACTATATGATATAATGAATTGAAGCATGATCTTAAGGACTCAAATACAACATCTTGACTTAATTACATGATTAAAAACATTCCCAAAGGTGCAAATGATTGATAGTTGAAAATTTGAATCAACTGATGAAAAGTCAACAGGCACACAAAAAGTCAAACTTTGACTTTTTGGTCAACATTGAATTTTAAAAATCAAGAACCATCAAGACATTCAAAATTACCAAGCTTTATCATAAAGAATAAAAAAGTCAAGAAAATTCAATAAAAAGTCAAAATTTCCAATAATTAGAAAAATTCTAAGTGTTTTGACCTTGATAAATTCACTACTTCATGACCATTTTTCACTAAGATACAAGATGATTCAAGGAAAACTTTCAACATGAAAATTGTAGAGCATGATGAATTCTAAAAAATTTTCCTTGAGGGTTGATGTCCAAAAAATGCTTGGATTAGGAGATATAGGCCCATGAAGTCATGACATTTTTATCTAACACTTAGAAAACATTTCAACATGTTTGGTCAGATTTTTGTCTCAACTTCTTGACAATTTTTCACCAAGTTCCAAGTTGATTTAGCCAAAGTGGTCAACATGAAGGTTGTAGAAAATTTTTAAATCTTTCCAAAATGACCAAGAACACATTTTTATCATGCTTGAGCTAAGATATTCGAAGACTTGAAGTTTGCATGATAAACTTGAATTATAAGTCATTTTGGTGAAGAACACATAATTCAATCTTCATGCTATGCTTCGTAATATTGTTTTGAAGGCCTCCTAACTTGAAAATCTCACCATAATTAAATGTTTACACAAACTTTTTAGCTATGGTCCATTTGATTTAAGTATTGTCCAAACCACTTTGCCATTTTTGATAGAAAGGCACCATTGCCATTCTTGAAAAACAAACTTTATACATAATGTCAACTCCTTGAGCCTCTAAATTGTTCCCTCTGATCACACTCCATCTAAAAAGTCAGAGGCATTGTGTTTAAAGTGCTTAACCACTCTATGAGTAATGGTACCATACATTGAAATTTGATTTCTCAAGAAATCACATGTGATGTTTCAAAAAACCATAACTTGTTATATTTGGATTCTGATTTTTGGAGCCTTCAAAACCTTTTCTCTATAAATAGGGGAACTATTTTGCAAGCTAATGATGAGTTCAAAAGCCCTCTAACTCTCTCAAACTCCCTGAAATCAGAATTTGCACACAAATCCTCCATTGTTGCAACTTCTGACCTTAAACTCCAAACACCGAATTCACTCGTGTGTTTTCATTTTAAATTATTCACAAAGCTTCTATAACTCATATAGGGCCTATCCAAAGCCATGTTTCATCACTGTAACCTAATCTTCATCACCCTCCATTTTCAAAAACAACACCCTACAACTTGACTTGGCTGAAGTGATTCAGTAACATTCAGCACAAAGTAAGGATTGTAATAGCTTCAGGGAGGTCCAAGGAAGCTTAATCAATCATCACTTCACACATTGATGCATCCATACGTGTTCTGAGATTTCACTTCAAGAGGTAAGTTTTCAAACTTTGAACACCTCATTTAGGTATCCTTTGTGCATACATTGTGAAGATAAAATGTAGATATCATGTCTATGAAGCTAACCATGTGATTACTTTTCGTTTTTATTGATTGTGTGTTGAGAATTTTGGAACTGAAATTTATGAAATATTAGGTTTCAGTTTGGTACCAAACAAAATTCATGCTCATCTTTAATTTATAGCTTTTATAATTTACATATTTGAATTCATGGTGAAATTCTAAGCAAGTTTGGTTTAGAAATTTTTCAAAAAGGTTGAGAAATGAAAGAGTTTAAAAATTCAAGAATTGTGGTGTTGTTGTTTTGATTCGCACGCAAGGATGAAGAAGAAGATCGAAATTTGAAAATAGGTTGATAATACATTTGTTTGTTTGTGTTTCATGAATGGATGAAACAACCACCCCAGCCTCTGGCATTTTATTTTTCAAAGTTTTCTTTATTAATCAGGTACATGCACGTCACACGCGCTCAACATACACCTCATGATATAGCCATCAGATCATCAAGCAAGCGGGTCCAATACTTCAGGTGTGCTTCTCCACCGTGAGCCATCAAAGGCTAGTCACATCTGATCATGCAACACCCTGGTCTCTCTGATTTGGGCTTTTTGTTTTTACTTTCTAACACTCCTCATTTTTCTTTTGCAGCAACCAGGCCCATTTTATTTTTTTTATTTTGTTTTAATTAATTTTCTTTTCTAATTTAATTTTTTCTAAACTCATAAAAATGACAAAAATTAAATTTAGTTTTTTTAATCAACTATTTTAATTATTTTACAAATAAAATTATTTTTATTTTAATCACTTTAATTTCATTTTATTAAGACCTGGTTTTTGATACTTCATTTATTTTTTTCTAAACAAAAATAAATGCAAAAATATTTCCTAATTATTTTTCTTAATTAATTCAATTTTTATAATAAAATTAAATAGTTTAATTACACTTTGTTTCATTTTGAATATTAATTTTTAAATTAAATTAAAATTAGGTCTAACTTTTTTATCTCACATTTCAAATATTTTCTAAATAAAAATATTTTCTTAGACACTTAGAGGCATTTTAGGGTTTCTCAAACATCTTTCTCCCTTGTCACCATCCCTGCGCGTTTGTTTGTTTTTCATTATAATTATGTAATTGCTCAAGGCTTGTAATAATTTATATTAGGGGTTTCTTTGATATTTCTCCCCATTCATAAATTTGTACCCCCCATTCCCAAAACATTGTAATAGCGTAGGACATTTCAAATCCGCAATTTATCACTTTCCTTATTATTGTCAGTAATTAGGTTTGTATGGAAAGATTTAAAATCAAACATTAGACAATCGTAAATCCAAGATAAATTAAATGAAATCAACACACTTTGCACACATGCACCTCTAGGGTAAACTTCACTTGTTGCCTCGCATAAAAACAGTCATGTCCCTCGAACGAGGGATGCTTTCGCAAAGACCCTCGGTTAAAAGATCGTAGTCCTTCGATGATCCTTCGATGTTGCCTTCGGCAAACGATCTTAGTCCCTTACGACAATTGCTAAAGCATCTTAAAAGTTGCCTTCTATGATTGTACGATGACCCACGCCTGTCCCTAACATCCAATGATAGGGCTTCCTACTAACTAATGGTAGGAAAGCATTATCTAAAGAAGGAGGAAAGAACAAAGACTTTTTGAGTATGTATATTGCTCGTAATTTCTTGCTCACAAACTAAAATAATCTTCATATCTCACACTTTTAAAAAAACAAACATTTTGTATTCATTCTCAACAATACGAGAATCATTACAAAATTTCCTTACTTTGGCATTTTCAAAACATCTTTCCAAACACTCCCTTTCAACAAATATTTTCGAAACATGCATTTTGTATACATTCTCAACGATACGAGAATCATTACAAAATTTCTGCACTTAGCCATTTTCAAAATATTTTCAAACATACACAAACACAAAGCATTTTCAAAGTGAGCTAACAATTAAGAGCCCGTAGATAACTACGGATGAAAAGGGTCTGACACCTTCCCTTTTCATAACCTACCCCCGAACTCAAGAAAAATTCTCAAAGGTTTTTCATGTTCTTTTCACCCTTTCCTTTATTGGATAAAAGAAAAATCGGTGGCGACTCTTGCTATCTGCAACATTTGGATAAAATGCAAAACCAAAAGTCAGTTCTCCCACCGTATTACAGAACGGGCGACTCTTCTGGGGAATTAACTAAAACTAGGGTTACCTTAAGAGCTATATCACCATTATTTCTTTACTTGTTTGCATTGTTTGCTTTATATTTCGGGATGTGTGTTGTACCCCAAAATTTGCCCTCTTATTTCTCAAGCCATTTCTCACAAGGATTCTAAAAACATCAAGCTTACACAAGTACAATTGGATTTTTCAGCATCAGGTTAAAGAGGAAAACTGTTAAAAAAGGGGAAACAGATAAAAATAATATTTTTGGAAAAATTGGAGAAAAAACAAGTTTGCTTCGATTCACATCCTTCGATTGGACTTTTGGCCTTTTTCGATGCAAGCTTGGTTTGCATCCTTCGATTGGGCGTTGGCCTCTGACACGCTAGATTTGATTCACAAAGTAGGAGCTTCCTGCATGCAACCTTTGATTACATCATTAACCTCACATGGTTCACAATGTAATGGTGTCCTGCATACCTGCTTCGATTGGACATTTGATGCTTACATGCCTGTGTTGATTAGATAAATAATTCCCTCTATGCTTGCTTTGATTCACAAAGTGATGGCTAGCTGCATGTAGCCTTTGATTGAGCCATAACTTCCTTCTTGTATGCAAAAGGCTCCCACCAGGCCAGCAGGTACAAGGTAAAGAGCCTCCTGTAGCCTCCTTCAATTCAAAGAGGAAAATCCTCCTCCACGCAAGCTTCGATTGCACCATTGTCCCCTTACATGTTTGCCTTGAGTCACAAAGTAGTGACCTCCTGCATGCAGGCTTTGACAGGGCATTGAATCTTCATGCAAACCTTCGTTTGAGCAATGGCCTCTTGTATGCTTGCTTGAAGTCACAAAGTAGTGACCTCTTGCATGCAGGCTTCGACAGGGCATTGGATATGCTTACACTAGCTTCGACTGGATAATATTTCCCTTTGAAATAGTTTGCTTAAATTCCACCCTTGAAAACCTTCAACACACATGACCCATTCAAAGGACATGTCTGATGGTCCATTCGATGGAATTGCAAGACATACCTTAAGGCATATTTTGGTGACCCATTCAAGGGGCACACATTTGGCTCCTTCGAAGGATGTATAAAAAGAGCCCATTCGAAAGACACTTGTTGGGTGAAAATCAAATAATGTTGTTTGAAGGAGAATCTGGTCGAAGGTGGTCAAAACAAAAGGTGGAGATATCAAAAGATGCTTGCTGCCAAGTTCAGGCCTGATACACTGGCCATAACGCTCCAAAATTGCTGCACAATAGTCCTGAAACACTGCCCCATTCTTGCACCAAAATGGCATACGAACACTGTCCCTCGAAAGCTACAAAAAACAGTTTACCCATTTTGTTCAAATTGTTTTGTTTTCCCTCCTAAACCTCGGCTAACCTTTGCCTATAAATAAGAGGCTCCATAACTTGTATAAGGGCCTGGACAACACATCCAGAGACTTGGGGTGGTGTGAAAAGAATCTTCAAAAATCGTCAAACTCTTAAAACTCTTAAACTCTTAAGATTCTCAAATACTAAACACAAACCCTTCGAATCCAGAAGAAACACCACACCTGTTTCCTTGGCCATTCAAATCCAGAAGAAACACCACACCTGTTTCCTTGGCCCTTCGAATTTAAAGAAACACAACAATTGTTTCTTTCTCTCTTTCGAATCTGAAGCAATCCAATGCTTGGTTCCTTCTTTCGAATCCAGTAAAAGAAACACCACACATGTTTCTTTCCTTCGAATCCAGGAGCATCTAGGCAGCCACTCAAGGTCCAGCACACACGTTCCAGCTTCAAGAAAGGTAAGTTTCTCTTAACCTTGAACCTTTCGTTTCTAGCATAACATGTGAATAGTCATTCCTTTCGTTTCAAGCATGTACATGACATTTGTTTACTTATCGTTTCTGCCCTTTTCGTTTGTTTTCTTGTCAAATATATGGTAGAACTAACCAGTATAGGCCCAAACGAAAGAAGGAGTTTTTGTGTGAAAAGAAGCCTCAGGCTTCACCCCCTTATTGCTTTGTAGTCCAAACGAAAGAAGCAATCAGTAGGATGTCCATAATGACTGTCAGGCCTCAAACGAAAGAAGCATCCAGAAGGATGGCCACACTGCTTCCAAGTCCCATTCGAAAGAAACAGGAAAGAGGTGAAATTGAAAGACATGTCTTTACTACTTCCAAGCCAAATCGAAGGAAGCCAGGAAGGGCAGAATCGAAGGGTGTTTTTGCCTAGATCGAAGCATTCATTTTTCCTCCTTTTATTTTTGTTTTATCTTTACATTTTCTTGCTATTCAGTATGGTTGTAATAGTGTAGGATTTATTTTCTGCATTTTTATTGCTTTTGTACAAATTTTAGTAATTAGGATGTATGGAAAGATAAAACCAACAAGTAGACAACCTAAAATTCAAAGACAAAATGCATGCAAATCAAACACATTATTCACACACATGCACCCTTAGGGTAATCTCACTTGTTGCCTCGGAAATATAGTCATGTCCCTCGAATATGGGCGTTTTAGAAAAGACCCTCGATAAAAGATCGTAGTCCCTCCATGAATCTCAATGTTGCCTTCGGTGAACGATCTAGTCCCTAAACGAAAATTTCTAAAACGTCCCATAGATTGCCTTCTATGATTATACAAATGACCCACGCCTGTCCCTTCACATCCAATGACAGGGCTTCTTACAAAATCAATGGTAAGATAACAACATCTAAAGGAGGAGGAAAAGAACAATGACCTTTTGAGTAGGTAGGATGCTCATAGTTTCTCACTTGCTCACAATAAAAATATTTTATACACCAACACTTTCATTTGAAACATTTTCAAAAGACAAAGCTCTTTGTACGCGTTCTTATAGAAACGAGAATCATTACAAAGACAATTTTCAAAATCACTTTCAAAAACACATTCCACAAACACCTCTTTGAACTATTTTTAAAACCAACACTTTGTACGCATTCTTATAGAAAAGAGAATCATTACAAAGACGTTTTCAAAATAATTTCAAAACCCACACCACAAGCACATTTTCAAACAAAAAGCAAGTGATCTAGCAAGCAACTAAGAGCCCGTAGATAACTACGGATGAAAAGGGTGCTAACACCTTACCTTTTCATAACTTAACCCCCAAACTCAAGAAATAATCTCAAAAGGTCTTTCCTGTTCTTTTCAACCTTTCCTTATTGGATAAAATAAAATTTGGTGGTGAATCTTGCTATCCGGAACAATTATGATCAAATGGAAAACACCCAAGTCAGTTCTCCCACCGTGTTACAGAACTGGCGAATCTGCTGGGGAATTATACTTAAAAGTGGAGTTACATTAGGGCTAGAACACCTTTACTTTCTTTTCTTTGTTTGACTTGCTTGCTTTACATTTTTGAGTCCTTGTTTTGATTATTTTTAAAGATCCTACACCCGGATCTGGGGCACCTTTTAGGTAAGTAGCAATAAATCGTGGGGGTTGTGCAGCGTATACCGACATGGTTGAAGAGATAGCTACGTTAGTGTGACACATTTGTTGGTAACGGTAGGCTTTGAGTCAGTCAAGGAGAATACAGGGCCACTGGGCGGTTTCATGAAGCACTAACTGACCTTAGAACCTTAACTGAACCACTTGGCCATTAGGAAGCAGTGAGATAGCCAGCTTTGGTTCCGACCGAAGATTGGTTGATAGTCGATGCTACGCTCATTGAGATCAGACTTTCGGGATATTTAGGTCGCTGTTGTACCCCAAAATTTTCCCTCCCATTTTCATCAGTATTTTCTCACCACAAGACCCTTGGAGCTCAAGATCAAGTTAGGGTTTGCTCTGCTCAAGGCTCTTCCTTGCACTGTTGACCCAAATTAGGGTTTGTGTTTGCACAAAGATGTTTTGACCTAAAATTCCTAAAATGACTTTCATGCTTCATGTTGGACTCTCAAGTTTACCCATACCAAGTTTCAAGCCTTGATTCCAATCTTTGCCCAGTCAATTGGACAGTTGACCTAGAAATCAGCTGTATTGGGGAAAAAGTCAACTATGGTCAATTGACAGTCAAACCTCATGATTTTTGACCCACATCAACATATTGAACTCATATAAACCATTTGGTCAAGTTTGGATCACAATTCCACAAGAAATTTGATCAGATCACCAAAAGGGCAAAATGGTCATTTTTTAGGGTTTTGACTGCACAGAGGCAATTTTTGACTGTTTGACCTAACCAATGGCAAACCAAGCTCATATATGGACTCAAGGACCCAATGGAATTGTCTTGACATGTTCAACAAGTTCAAAAGATCCCAAATGCACAAGATTGACAGATGAATTTTCCAGTCAATTGATCATTTTTGACTGTATACTGAAAAGTCAAACTTTGACTTTTTGGTCAAAATCAAGTGTCAAGATTCATTTTTTATCAAAACATGTCAAATTGTGAAATTTGTTCACCAAGAAATCAAAAATCACAAATTAGGGTTTGAAATGAAGAATTTTCATAACTTAGAATTTTTCTAAGTTATGAAAATCCCTAATTTTTTCCTAACTTTGTCCCATTTTTTCATCAAGATGCATTTGGATTCAAACAAAAGTCAAAACATGAAAGTTGTAGTGCATTGCAAAATCTACAACTTTGATTCACAAATTTTCCTCAAAGGAAGCTTGTAGCTCAAGTTATGATTTTTGGAACAAGGGTGCAAAACATTCTTAACTTAGAGAAATTTTGACCTATTTTAGGCAGGATTTTTGCCTAACTTCATGGCAACTTTTCACATGCTTCCACTTGGAATTTCAATTTGAATTACAAAGATGGATTGTAGTACACATTCCAAGCTTTCCAAAATGTCCAGGAACTCATCAAACAACCTTGTGGTTAGGGAGAATCGAATTTGGCAAGTTGGGAAAAACTCACTTTGTTCATAACCAATTTACATGTCCATAACTTTGCATTCTTGAACTCAGCATGCTCTAAGCTAGATTACAGGTCTTTTATCCCATCCACACTCATAAATTTAATGCCAATCCTTCATGTTTAAGTCTTATCTTGTGTGTTTAAGCATTGCATACAAGATTAAGCCTGAATAAGAAAAAGCATATTATCCATTTTTGTAAAGTGTTACTTTATGTCAACTTTGCAATCTATGAGGTACAATGCAGATCTTTGAGGCACAAAGGCATAGGCATATCCCACTAATCAAGACTCAAATGTGCAGCATAGATAGAGGCATTGTACTGGCCTAGAAACCAAGTTGACATTTCTTGCTTAAGTGTGAAGAAACTTGCATAACTAACAAAAACTCTCATTTCAGCAAGCAAAAGCTTAAGCAAAGTTGTTGTACACCTTCCAAATAACATAACTGAGCTGAAACACGATACTATCACCTTCCATATCTCTCCATTCACAGAAACACCATAAAACTGCAAAAACAGGGCATAAGCTGCAGTTTGAATCCCATAGCTCAATCCACTCGTGCATTTTCATCCTAACCAGTTCAAACACATTCCCTACCATCCATACAAACTGTCCCAAGCATTGGAAGCAGACTGTAACACCTCTAACCAGTTGTGCCATTTTCACTTTTCTCTCTTGCAGGTTGACTTTTGCAGCTTGATATAGCAAGATTCAAAGCACACCAAGCATTGTAATAGCATCCCTGGACATCAAGCAAGCTATACAAATCCTTACCTTGCCTTGAAAGTACCTCCATTGCCAAGCACGATCCAAGCTGAACAGGTAAGTTCATGGATCTCTATCTCTCAATCTAGGAAGAGTTAGGCTTAGATTTATGAATGAAAAATGTCATGCTCATGGCCCTGAAACTATACACATCTTCACTTTCCATTTATATTGCATATGTTGAGAGTATTTTGAATCTGAACATTGATAAAAACTTAGGTCAAGAATTAGGGATGGAGAAATTCTCTCTCATTTCTGAGAGTTAGGTTAAGTTTTTTATATGTCTGGATTCGTGGTTCAATGCTTGACATTTTTCATGTTATGAGTTTGTGCTGAAAATCAAAGAATCAAGAGATAGCAAGCAGGGAAGAAAAGGCGCGTTTTTCAAATGTTGTTGTCTGAAGGTTGAAGACAACCTTTCATGGGCTGGGCCTGTGATTTTTCTTCTTTTTACACCACATTCTCACATATGCACCCCCTTGGCCCATTGCATTTTATTTTTATTATTTTTGACTTTTGATTTTTGTTTCTGATTCATTTATTTTATTTAAGCATGAAAAAATATTAAAATTATTTTTCTCACATTTTTACATTTTTATTTGATATTTATTTGATCTTATTTAGTTTTGTACATAAAATAAACATAATACTTTTATTTAAGATAACTAAAAACAATGCAAATATTTTTACTTTCTGATTTTATTTTATTTTACCCTTTTGAAAACATTTTATAAAAAATATACTCTTTTTTTTTGTAAATATTAAATACTTAATTTTTGTACATATAATATATATTTAATAAATAATGTAAAATACTTATATATTTATTAGTATATTTAAGGAAAATACAAAGAATTAATACATTTTATTTTATTAATATTTTGACCTCAAAAATGCTTTTTTTTACAATATATCTTCTTTTATTTATTTTTTTGTAAATAATTAATAAATATTGCATATATTATATAATAAATACTTTTTATTCATAAAATTAGGGTTTTGCCCCTAAAATACCAAAAATACCAAAATTAATTAATTTTATTTTTGTTTATTTGACACATAAAAAAAAACTTTTTCCATACATATAAAAAACCATTTTTGCATCTTGCACATTTATTACATTTTTATTTAATTGTTGTATATTAAATAATTTGTGTAATTCAATTTGGATGTAATAGTTTAGGTTTAATTTCTTGCTAAAATATCCCCATTTGAACATTTGTACCCCCCATCCCATATATTGTATTGTAATAACTTAGGACCTTTTGTTTTTCGCATTTAAAAGTTTTCTAATTATGCCATGTTAGAATTAGGGTTTTGTATGCAAAATTAACCAAAAATAGTTTGACCTAAATTCAAGATAAACAAGCATGAAAATGGACAACACTAATCACACTTGCACCCCTAGGGTACTCCACTTGTTGCCTTCACTAATGGGCCATATTGCATGTTAGGTGTCTTTGGAAAAACAAAACAAATCAAATGATCATAGTCCCTCGATGACGCTTGCGAAAGTTGCCTAAAACATGATCAAGTCCCTTAAAGGAAAAGTTGCCAAAGATACTTGGCACCATTGCAATCATGGTCTAAACGATATCCCGCGCCCGTCCCGTTCATATCCTAACACAAGATTGTCCACCAAATGCAATGGTGGAACAAAATTGTTAAAAGGGTTAAAACATAGCAAAGATCTTTGAGAAATTTAGAGTAGATAGCTCTTGGTTACTTGCCAACTTGCAAAACAAAAACCCTTGCCTATTTTCAAAACACACTCCATAACACTTTCAAAACAACTTTCAAAACCTTGAAACATCTTTTCAAAAAGACAAACACCTTTTGTAAAACATTCGAGTAAAGAATTGTTACAAGGGTTGCCTAGACAAGGCATCTTTTTCAAAACATTTCCAAAACCACATACACAAAGCACCATTTCAAACAATTGAAAATCAAGGCAAGTTGATCTAAGCAAGTAACTAAGAGCCCATGGATAACCATGGATAGAAAGGGTGCTAACACCTTCCCTTTCTATAATCTACTCCCCGAGCCCAGGAAAACATCTCAAAAGGTTTTTCCTGTGCTTTTTTAACCTTTCCTTTAGGATAAAATAAAAAGTCGGTGGCGACTCTTGCTAAACCGAACAAGTGCGAATACAAACGCAAAACCTCAAGTCAGTTCTCCCACCGTATCACAGAACTGGCGACTCTGCTGGGGAACAGTTTTAAAAGTGGAGTAACCTTAGGGCTTAGATCACCCTCTTGCATGACTAATTGTTTATTTTGATTTCTTTACATCTTGGCTCTCTTGTTTGGGTCTGCAATCCTACACCCGGATTTGGGGAAACATTCATAGATAACAATACGTTATGGAAACTGTGCGGGGTATACCGACACGGTTGAAGCAATAACTATATTAGTGCGACATATTTGTGAGTACCGGTAACCCTTGAGTTCAATCAAGGAGAGTACGGGGCCGCTGAGTGATGTCACTAAGAACTAATGACCTAGAACCTTACTTGACCATCTTGGCCTTTCATTAGGGGTAGTGAGATGACCGGCTTTGGTGCAGTCCGAAGTTGGTAGATACTCGATACTACACTCATTGAGGGTTGTTTTCTTGGAATATTTTGGTCGCTAGTTAAGTGGCTAAACCAAAACAATGAACAATGAAAACAATCCCGTGATATTGAGCTCTTTAGAACCCGGTTACTATTTATAGGACAGGTTTTTAAGCCAACTACACTCAAGAGGGTAATTACCTATGAAACCTCATGCAAGCCTGAAACTAGGGTTTGGTGTGAATTGCTTGTACATGTGTTTGTGCATACATCATGAACATCATAAAGCATCATATGCATACACTAACCATTTCAAGGGTTTAGATCTTCATCTTTGTTCTTGTTTTGTAGGTCATGGAAATTCCTCGCAGGAAAACCATCCAAGTCAACCTTGTGAGAATCCCTCCTCAACTCAAGGAGCTCACATCAAGAATTCTGGAAAGCTCTCTCTTCAGTGATAGACATGGTAGACTGCTCAGCCTAGTCAGCACCAACATTGAAGAGGACATGGTAAAGGTGTTGTTTCAGTTCTTTGACCCCCTTCACCACTGTTTCACTTTCCCCGACTATCAATTGGTGCCCACTTTGGAGGAATTTTCTCAACTCCTGAGAATTCCTATCCTTAATCAACTACCTTTCAACGGTACGGAAAAGGAACCAAAGCCTGAAGATGTTGCTCAAGCCCTACACTTGCAACCATCTGACATCAAGGGGCATTGGGAAACTAGAAGCGGTGTCAAAGGCTTCTTAGCAAAATTCTTGTTGGAGAAGGCACAAGAGTGTTGGAATTCATTGGATCTACAAGCCTTTGAAGAAATTGTGGCACTCCTCATTTATGGGTTGGTCTTGTTCCCAAATCCTGACCAGCTTGTAGATGTCAACGCCGTCAAAATCTTCTTATCCAGAAATCCAATACCAACATTGCTTGGGGACATTCTTCACTCATTTTACACTCGAACAATGAGAAAGAGGGGTGTTCTCATGTGCTGTACTCCTCTCCTTGCAAGGTGGTTTACTTCGCACCTTCCACAATCTGTCTTGAAGAATGACCAAGGCCTAAGGTGGTCACAAAGGTTGATGACCCTTATTCACTCTGATGTACATTGGTGTTCTCGGTCCAGAGAAAATGTCATCGTCGTCGATCATTATGGAGAGTTCCCTAATGTTCCATTGCTTGGCATTAGAGGAGGCATTACCTACAATCCTTGTCTAGCTTTGAGACAATTTGGATATGCACGGAGGGATGGCCCTCATGACATGTTGATTCCTGACCTAGTTTTTGACTTCGACAACGATGCACAAGGACTTCGCCAAAGATTCATCAGAGCTTGGAGGATGCCTAACAAGGTAGACAGCAAGACACTGGGGCACAAGAACTCCATCCCTCTTGAGCCTTATCTCAAGTGGGTACGAACCCGAGCCCAGAGTCTAATGATGCCTTATCCTCATGTTCTCCCTGTGATTAAAGAGCCCGTTACGGAAGGAGAGGTTCCCTACACCATCCTATATCCTGACATGCCTACATCGTGGGAGGAGATGCAGAAGAGTTGGATCCAACTCAAGGAGGAACGGAACACTTTTGAGGCCAGTTTCTACGCCAGTGAGAAGAAGGTTTTGGAGCTTACCCGCCGACTCCATGAGGAAGAGACCCTCAACACCTACATCGCACCAAAGAGGATGCGCAACGTATTTTTACCTTGAGAAGTTTTGTAATATTTGGCCCATGGGGCATTTATGTACTAACAAATTTCTTCTTATTATTATGATGTGCGTTCTTTTTGTTTGCAACAATTTTGAACTTTCTAAATCCTTGAATGCATTGCATACATAAGCATACCATTCATCATGTGCATAAGCAGGTCTCTGCACCAGGTTTCCTTATCTTTCTGCTGTTTATTTCAGTAAGATGGATCTCGAACAGACGGTCAAGGACTTGCAGTCTCAGAACGCACAGTTTCAACAACTCCTGATGACCTTGGCTAAGGGTCAGGTGGATCTGAAGACCCTGTTTGGGAACAAAGAGCAAGTGAAAAAGAAGAAGAAGAGAGTCGGGGTGGCTACCTTGGGGAGAAGGTTTGAGGGCGAAGCCAGAAGGGTTCTTGAATTTCCTTCCGCATCCGAAGAAGAAAACAGTAAAGGAAAAGGGGTTGCGGTACCTTCCGAATCCGAAGCTGAAGAAGAAGAGGCTGAAGAAGACGAAGACTACTCAGAACAACAATACCCGCCCGCCGATGATAAGTACAAAAACTTGGAAGACAGGTTGGCAGCTATGGAGCTGCAGAGAGTCCCCGGTTTGGATTTCGAAGATTTGGGATTAATTGCTGGAATTGTGATCCCCGCGAAGTTCAAAGTGCCTATTTTTGCAAGATATGATGGGCTGTCCTGCCCAAAAATGCACCTAAGGTCATATGTCCGAAGAATCCAACCTCACACATCTGACAGAAACCTTTGGGTACATTTCTTTCAAGATAGCCTGTCTGGCACTCAGCTAGACTGGTTTTATAAGCTGGAAAGGTCAGAGATACGTAGTTGGGAGGATCTGGCAGCTGCTTTTTATCGCCAATATCAGTATAACTCTGACCTAGCACCAACCCGTACTCAGCTGCAGAGTATGGGAATGGCCTCAGGTGAGGGATTTAAGGAATACGCCCAGAAGTGGCGCGATCTGGCTGGAAGAGTGCAGCCACCTCTTTCCGATAGAGAACTTGTTGATATGTTCCTCCGGACCCTGTCTGGTCCATTCTTTAATCATCTGATCGGTAGCTCTTCCTCGGGGTTTACTGAATTAATTCTGACCGGCAAGCGGGTAGTAGTCGGTATCAAGAATGGGAAGATTCAGAAGGATGCCTCTGCATCTACAATTGCTAAGAAACCATTTCCAGCAAAGAAAGAAACAGCTGCTGTGTATTCTCAGAGAAGAGCAGAGAAGACTGAGCGCCGGCCGACTGTGGGGGCCGTGATGATCCAAAATCCATCAAATGATCAGCCTCGTTATAACCAGTCCAGGCCAAATCAGCAACGGGTGGAACGACCGCAACGGCAATTCACCCGCATCAATATGACACCGGCGCAAGTGCTTCCCCATCTGTTGAAGTTGAATCTCGCCACTATCAAGGAGGCACCAAAAAATGTGAACACTTCTTCTCCGCATTATCACCCCAATGCTAAATGCGCCTACCATTCTGACATTGTCGGGCACGACACCAACGATTGCTGGGCACTTAAGCATAAGATACAAGACTTGATAGAAGCGAAGGAGGTTGAGTTCGATGCTCCAGAGAAACCAAACGTGATATCTGCTCCGATGCCGAAGCACGGTCGAAATGTCCTTGCTATTGAGGAAGATTTGTATGTTTCTGATGTCAATGACCTGATAACTCCGCTGTTAACCATCAAGTTAAATCTGTTAAAGGCCGGGATTTTCCCGGGATGCAAAGAAGACTGCTACTGTTGTTACTCTCTGCCGATTGACTGTCGGTTACTAAAGAAAGGCATCCAAGGTCTGATGGACAGTCAACAAATTCTTTTTGAAAAAGTTTCTGCTATTCCAACCCCTACTGAAGATGTTTCAATTATCACCATTCACGCCAATCTTTCCAAGGCCGTCAAAAAGCCTGTTAAGATTACACTTGCTACAAAGTCTGTTCCTCTGAAGATAACTATGCCAGGGCCTGTCCCCTACAGTTCTGAAAAGTCAATACCATGGAATTACGGTGGAGAAATCTACTACCATGGTATCAAACAAGTTGAAGTAACCAAAGGAAGCTCTGATGAAGAAGATGCCAGCATTGGGAACATTGCTGGCACAAGCAAGATCACCCGAAGTGGGAGAATATTTTCTCTAGAGATTGCCCCCCCAAAGGAAATCTTTGGACCCTCGTCTGCCGCCGAAGTTATTCCTGCACCAATAAAACTTTCCGTTAGAACCCCATTGATTGAAGATGTTGCTGTTCCTGTTGTTGTCCCTCCTACTTCTGCTGATAAGGGTAAAGGAATCCAAGATGAGCTCGTCAGGACGAGGGCTCAACCTTTGGTCATCCCGAAAACCTCTAAGAAAGAGATGGAGGAGATCTTGAAGATAATTAAAAAGAGTGATTATGACGTGGTAGAGCAACTGGGGCAAACCCCCTCGAAAATCTCCATGTTAGCGTTGCTACTTTGTTCAGAGGCGCACGCCAAAGCATTGATAAAATTCCTGAAGACAGCCCATGTACCCCAGGAAACCTCTGCCGACCAATTCCAAAACTGTGTAGCCAGTCTTACAGCAGACAACGGTTTAGGTTTCTCTGATGCTGACCTAACCTCAAAAGGAAGAAAACACAACGACGCATTACATGTGTCAGTAGAATGCCAAGGAACCATTCTGGCCCATGTTCTGGTCGACACTGGTTCCTCTCTGAACGTGCTGCCTAAGAAGGCCCTCGACCGTTTAGACTGTGAAGGCTTGGAGTAAAGGCCAAGTAGTATCATTGTAAGGGAATTTGACGGGTCAAAGAGGATGGTACATGGGGAGGTAGACATTCCCATTAAGGTTGGCACATAGGTGTTCCCTTCAACTTTCTAGGTGATGGATATCCGTCCGTCATACTCTTGCTTATTGGGGAGACCATGGATACACAATGCTGGGGCAGTCACCTCTTCCTTACATCAAATGCTGAAGTACCCTATCAAAGGAAATATCATAACCGTCCACGGTGAAGAGGAGTACATGATCAGCCACCTGAACTCTTTCCGATATGTAGAGGTAGAAGGTGAATTCATCGAGACACCATTCCAGCACTTCGAGGAAGTCTCTCCTAAGGTGGAAGTAGCAAAAGTGGTAGCTGAGGTACCAAAGCAGGTGGCCAGGATGACATCTCTTAAAGACGCGAAGGCCGCAATAAAGGAAGGGAAAAGCTCAACATGGGGGCAGTTGCCGGATATTCCTTATAAAACAGACAAGTTTGGTTTAGGATTCACTGCTGCGGGGCAGAAAGCTATGCGCCGCTCAAAGGTTGAAAGAGCACCCATCAAGATCTCTCCTTATGGGATCAATGCTTTGGAAGGTGAAGACGAAGAGGCCAACATTGAAGATTGGATCTACCCAACCATCGAAGGGGGACTACGCAACTGGGAGGCAAAGGACTTTGTCCCCATTACTTTTATTAATCAGTAATTATCTGTCAAACATTTCCTTTGGTCTGTAATAATTACTTTTGAACAATCCGTACACTACTTTTTCACCTCATGCCTTGCCTGGGGCATGTAGGTCCATTTGTAAGGGTTTTGATTATCTTCATATCCATATGCCATGTTTAATGATTCATTGGACGTTTTTCATCGATAAACTGCTGTGTTCATTTTCCTTCCTTTTTGCATTTTTTGTTTAAAGATGGCTATCCCTTACACACACCCACGCTCACAAATGCAGGTACCCATCTGTGATCGGTGGATCTGGAACTGATTGTTTAACGCTGGTTTCGCGAAATGTCGAAGAAGCAAGAGTCACCACCGTCTTTTATTTTCTCCAAATGGAAAGGACAAAAGCACAGAAAAATTCCTTATTGAGATTAGTTCTCGGTTCGGGAGGTAGATTTATAGAAAGGGAAGGTGTTAGCACCCTTTCTATCCGTGGTTATCCACGGGCTCTTAGATACTTGCCCATTGTGTTTTCAAAAGTGTTTGTTTGCTTTTTGTGATCGGTGGATCTGGAACTGACTGTTTAACGCTGGTTCGCGAAATGTCGCGGAAGCAAGAGTCGCCACCGTCTTTTATTTTCTCCAAATGGAAAGGAAAAAAGCACAGAAAAATTCCTTATAGAGATTGCTCTCGGTTCGGGAGGTAGATTATAGAAAGGGAAGGTGTTAGCACCCTTTCTATCCATGGTTATCCATGGGCTCTTAGATACTTTCTCATTTGTGTTTTCAAAAATGGTTTGTTTGCTTTTCAACTGTGGGTTTTAAAAAGTTTCTTTGAAAATTTCAGTTCGACTCTTGTATCAGTCCTCAAGAGTGTTTGAAAAATTGCTTTCGAAAGCTTTTTGAAATGGTGTCGGTGTGAAAAGTATTTTGATTTGTTTTGAAATTAGAGCAAGTATCTAGAGTTGTCTACCTACCCTAAGGAATTTGTCTGTGTAAATGTCCTTAAAGTAGTGCCATCCCACCATTGAGAGGTAGGTAGCACCACCGTTGGAGGTGTTCGGGTCAATTCGAGGGTTCGAGACATGGTGATCACCGGAGCAATAGGAAGACACCTTAGAAGCTACCCTCATGCCAGGTTCCCGGATCATGAGGACTTACTAAAACATCCTCTACTCGACGATCACCTTTCGAGGGGCAAGGCAACAGTGAGGTGTACCCTAGGGGTGGTGTGTGATTTGTGTGTCGTTTTCAGATATTTTTTGTCTTGTTTTCTTGGTGATCTACGCATTGCTTTTATTTTGACATTCATTCTTTCATGCAATAGTTAACAATTTAAAAGACGCGAGAGTTAAAATTCCTACGCTATTACAAAGGCGCGGGTCCACATCGCTAAATTTAATCCAGGACCCGATTTGAAAATAAAATAAAGTGCGAGAAATATAAATGTATAATTTACATGGCTTTGGGAGAATTACATGAATATTATAAGAAAGGAAATAAATGCGCGAAACGAGTTAATAATCGAAAGCGAGGGCGTTGGACCCTTTTTAATGAAATTAAATTACGATTAACAAATTAATTAAACTAAAATAAAAAGAAAAGATTTTTTGGAGTTTTTTGTATTTATGGATTTTTAATAAGAAAAATTAAATTGGAATTAAAACCTAGTTCTAGCTATTTTTAATTTATTAAGAAAATATGAAAATTGAATCTAAAATTAACCTAATTAATTAATGCAATTTTATTTACAAAAAAATAATAATTAATAATTAATAATTAATATGGTGAAAAAAGGAAAAAAAAGGATAAAAGTGCTTAAAACCCTAATTCTACAATTTTTAATTTTATTAAGAAGAACATTAAAATTTAACCTTAAAATTGAGACTAAATTAATTTAACAAAGATTTTATTTACAAAAAATGACATTTAAATAAAATATATTTTATTTTCTCTTTTCTGATTTTTATTATTTTTTATATTAAGAAAATATTAATTTAAAGAATTAAATTAAAACTAATTAAAACAAAATAAAAATAGAAAAAATACAAAAAGGATGAAAGAGCAAACCAATGGGGGGTTCTGTCCCCAATTTGGAGGTTAGGTTGTAGCAATCAGGCCCATTTGTTTCAAGGCCTTTTTGACTTTTCCTGGAAGCGTGTGTACACGTTGACTGATGCCTATGATATTCTTCAAATCTGGACCTTTGGATTGGGATCATGGGGCGCGTGGCATGGCAGATTATGGGGCTGCATGGTATTCCTCAGGGAACGAGCTACATAGAAACACGTTTAGAAGAAAAATATGGAAATAAGAAGGGGGACCTGGGGTTCGAACCCAGGTCCTAACGTTTACCACACTGATGCCCTGCCAATTGTGCTAACTGCGCGCGTTGTACATGGAATGAAGAATAAATAATATAAAACAAATTAGCGTTAGTGGCCTAGAAACAACAAAAACGCGCGCTGAATTCAAATTACTCAACCATAGCTTGCCACATAATCTTCTTCTTCGTTGTCCCTGAAACAAAAAAGAATTAGCGGGGGTTTTGAACCCCCCAAAAATGCACCCTTTTCAAAAATAGCGAATAGCCCGTCTTGCTATATAAATTAGGCGCGATTAGTGGGTTAAGTTCGTCTAAGCATCCTGATTCTGGCCATGGTACTGGGGTGTCTTAATTTTACAGTATACGAAAATGCCCAATTTGGAGCTTGAAGAACCCTAGCGAGCTTTAATGGTGATTTCGCGTGTGATGCACAAAAACTCAATCACAACATATGGTTAGCTTTAGAATGATCCACTGAATACAAATCCAACATTAAAAATTGTAAACAATGCATGAATTATGATACAAGAATATGAAAAAGAGCATGAACAGGACGAGATCGTGCTACCAATTCTTTGCGTTAGAGATGATGGTTTTGATCTAGAAACCTTCCTTGAAGCCTCAGGAATGCAATGGAATCAATGTTTTGCCTTGAAACGCCTTAGAAACGTGTTTTCAGTTTTGGAATTTTCTTGAAAAAATGCAAAGTTGTTTATGGTGTTTTGGCGCAGCTTAGAGGTCTTTGTGCATTAGGTTTGCATTAGTATATGTATGGGATCAGATTAGGGTTGAAAAATATGTCCAAATCCCTTTGCATTGATGGAATGAATATTTGATTTTCATGCATATTTTTTCAAATCTTTTCCATGCATATTTGATTCCAATCATGGCCAATCTTCCCAATTTTAGTTGTGCATGAATCTTGAACCTTTAATGAATGATTACACTGCATAAAAAGATTCAAATGCATTGGTTTAGTATTTTTCCATATTTTATTTAATTTAAATGAATTAATTGTGATTAAAAATTCAAATAAATAAATAAAAATGATGAATAAATCCCCTTTGGGCCAAATGGTCGTGCATATGCTTTGGATGATGAATCTTGGAAGAAAATGTGGCCCATTAGCAAATTTGAGGCATTTGAAGTAAAGTTGACTTTTCAAAATTCCCAAAAATTTCCCAACTTCCACAAGGCATATCTAGCTCAATTTTTAAGCTTTGATCATGTTCTTGGACATTTTGGAAAGGTCTTGAAGTCCTCTAACCAATGCCTTTGGTCCCATGTCATTTTGATTTACCAATCTCAAGTTATGGCCTTTGACTTAAAGTCCCTTTTTGTTGACTTTTGAAAATGACCTATAATGTTGAAATTGATAACTTTTTGTGAGAGCATTTCTTGGCCTTGAAGTGTGAAGAGGAGTTGTAGGAAATGTCTTTATCTTCAAAATGAGCATTGGATGGGATTTTTCTGATAATCCATGTGGAAGTTATGCCTTGGTCAAGTTACAGTTGACTTTTTCAACTGTCCAAATATGGAAACTTTTGCATCTTGGGACTTTTTGAGCCATGCCTTAAGAATCATGATCCAGCATTGATCAAATGATGTTTGTGGCTTCAAAATAAGATGTTGACCAAAAATTTGAACTTTTGACTGTCAAATGACCATTTTGCCCCTACAGTTGACTGTAGGGCAATTAGGGTTTTGACTGTGCAATTTTGTGCTGTAAGTCTTGAAACATGGTATGAGGATGCTTGACCATGTTTGTAGGCATGTGGGACTTGATTGGACCATTGGAAACTTCAACTTCTTTGCCAGAACCAAAACCCTAATTTTTTACTGTTATGAGGCCCTTGAACTGTGCAACCCTTGGGGAATTTTGAAGCATGCTCTTTGCAAATCTTGAAGAATATGGGAAGGCAAATTTTGGGTTACAACAGTTTTCAAAATGTGAGTGGGTTTAAAAAAGTTCCTTTTAAAATTTCAGTTCGACTCTTGTATCAGTCCTCAAGAGTGTTTGAAAAGTTGTTTTGAAAGCTTTTTGCAAAGTGTCAGTGTGAAAAGAAGTTTTTGATTTGTTTTGAGTTTAGAGCAAGTATCTACGAGTCATCTACCTACCCTAAGGAATTCGTCTGTGTAAATGTCCTTAAAGTAGTGCCATCCCACCATTGAGAGGTAGGTAGCACCACCGTTGGAGGTGTTCGGGTCAATTCGAGGGTTCGGGACAGTGTGGTCACCAGAGCAATAGGAAGACACCTTAGAAGCTACCCTCATGCCATGTTCATGGACATGAGGACTTACTAAAACATCCTCTACTCGACGACCACGTTTCGAGGGGCAAGGCAACGGTGAGGCGTACCCTAAGAGTGGTGTGTGATTTGTGTGTCAATTTCAGTTATTATTTGTCTCGTCGTGCATTGGTGATCTACGCTTTGTTTTTATTTTTGGCATTCATTCTTTCATGTGGTTATTAACAGTTAAAAGGTGCGGAATTAAAAGTCCTACGCTATTACAAAGGCGCGGGTCTACATCGCCAAATTAATCCAAGACCCGATTTGAATAAAATAAAAATGCGGAAAAATAAATATCCTAATTAATCTATTACAAGGCTTTGGGGCAAGTACATAAAATTAAAAAAAAGGAAATAAAAGTAAATGTGCGAAAAGAAATAAAGTCGAGAATGCGAGGGCGTTGGACCCTTTAAAGAAATTAAATCGAAATTGTAAATTAATTAAATTAAATAAAAGTAAGAGCTTATTTTTGGAGTTTTTGTATTTATGGAAACTTAATGAGAAAATTAAATGGCATTAACCCTAATTCTAAACTATTTTTAATTTATTAAAAAAACGTTTAAGTTTGACCTAGTTTTAACCTAATTATTTAATTACAAGTTATTTATAAAATAATTAATAATTAAATATGGCAAAAAAGAAAAAAAGAATAAAAGTATAAAAAAACCTAATTTCTATATTTTTTAGTTTATTAAAAAACATTAAAATTAAACCTAAAATTAAAATTAAATTAGTTAACAAAATTTATTTACAAAATAAATATTAGTAAATTAATTAACCAACATATTTTAGTTTTTTTTATAGTTTCTGATTTTTTTGTATTTTTATGTTATAAAAAATTAGTTTGAAAAATTAAAAGAAAGTAATTAAATTAAAACAAATAAATAAAAAAAAATAGCAAAAAGAATGAAGGAGAGAAATACAAACAGGAGGGGGTGGTTGTCCCAAATTAGAGGTGAATTTGCAGCAATTTTGGCCCATTTGAATCAGGCCTGGTTGACTTTTGATGGTCACGTGAAGGCTAGCTGACTAAAGCATATGATACGCTGCACATCCTGGCCATTGGGTTGATCATCAGAAACACCTGGCTAGCTTAGATGTAGAGTGCATGGTACTCCTTTGCATGGACGTTACACTGGAATGGGTTAGTGAAAAAATCATGAAAATATACAAGGGGACCTGGGAATCGAACCCAGGTCCCAATACCCATATGCCAACATCTTTACCAACTATTCCAAGCGCGCTCTTTGTTTATTATATGGAATAGAAATAACATATTGGAAAATAAGCATTATTCTGGAATTTTAACAAAACGCGCGCCAGGATTTGAACTGCCCTTTAACGTCATGACACATAAGCATCTTCTTCATCTCTTTGCCTGTAAATACAAATCAAATAGCGGGGGTTTTAAACCCCCACTAATCCTGAATCTGGAAAATAGCGATTAGGCCATACAAGCATATAAAAAGGGCGCGATGTGGTTGTTGTGTTCGTATGAAGGTCCTGAATTCAATGGTACCGGTCTTATAGCATAATTTTTCCAGAGGAACAAAACCCTCTTTCAAAGTCTTTGAAACCCTAAAAAGCTTTCATGGAAACTTTGCATATAGGCAATGATAATTCAATTAAATAGTACCAATAGACTCAGAATGTCCATGTTAGTATAAAACAATAGTTTAAATGTATGAAAAACGTCCAGAAATCCAAACACGATTATGCATAATTTTGAAAGAGAAGCAACTCTGTTTTACCGATTCTTGAGGTTAGAGGAGTGGAAAGGGATTGAGAAAGCTTCCTAGTTATCCCAGCAAGCCTTTGGAATCGTTCTTTTGCCTTGAAACTCACCCTAGCTATGAAATCAGTTTTGAGAAAATTTGGAAAAAAGGCAAAGTTATGCTTTGGTTTGAGGCGCAGCTTTTAGGTCTTTTTTTATTAGGTTTGCATTGTGAATGTATATGGGACGAATTAGGGTAGAAATTTGAGTCCATAAACCTTTGCAATCATGAATCCAATATTTGATTTTTAATGGTATCTTTTCTAATCTTTTCCATGTGAAAATCATGTCAATCATTGCCAATTCTTTCCATATTTAATGTGCACGAAATCTTGGAATTATGATAGACCTATTAGCTGCATAAAAAGATTTAAAATGCATGCTTGAGTATTTTTGTCATATTTTATTTAATTAAATGAATTAATGGTGATAAAAATTCAAATAAATAATAAAAAATGATGAAATAACTCCCCTTTGGGTCAATGGGTCGTGCATAACTTTTGGATAATGATTCTTGGAAGAAATTGTGGCCCATTAGCAATTTTGAGGCATTTGAAGCAAAGTTGACTTTTCAAAATTTCCAAAAATTTCCCAACTTCCACAAGGCATATCTTGCTCAATGTTTAAGCTTTGATCATGTTTTTGGACATTTTGGAAAGGTCTTGAAGTCCTCTAACCAATGCCTTTGGTCCCATGTCATTTTGATTTACCAATCTCAAGTTATGTTTTTTGACTTAAAGTTCCTTTTTGTTGACTTTTGAAAATGACCTATAATGTTGAGATTGATAACTTTTTGTGAGAGCATTTCTTGGACTTGAAGTGTGAAGAGGAGTTGTAGGAAATGTCATTATCTTCAAAATGAGATTTGGATGGAATTTTTTTGATAAACCATGTGGAAGTTATGCCTTGGTCAAGTTACAGTTGACTTTTTCAACTGTCCAAATATGGAAACTTTTGCATCTTGAGACTTTTTGAGCCATGCCTTGAAAATCATGATCAAGAATTGACCAAATGATGTTTGTGGCTTCAAAATAAGATGTTTACCAAAAATTTGGACTTTTGACTGTCAAATGACCATTTTACCCCTACAGTTGACTGTTGAGCAATTAGGGTTTTTGATTGTGCAATTTTGTGCTGTGAGTCTTGAAACTTTGCATATGGATGCTTGACCATGTTTGTAGGCATGTGGGACTTTTTTGGACCCTTGGAAACTTCAATTTCTTTGACAGAACCAAAACCCTAGTTTTTGACTGTTAGGAGGCCATTGCACTGTGCAATCCTTGGGAGATTTTGAAGCATGCTCTTTGCAAATCTTGAAGAATATGGGAGGCAAAATTTTGGGGTACAACAGTTACCCCTGTTCAATCTTCTTAGACCTGAGGATGTAGATTGGCTGGCGTGCCTTTCGTAATCCGAAGGTGGAACATGATTGAACACTAGAGTGCCCAGAAATTTGCGCTCACATGTTGGCAATGTGATGGGGGGAATGGGCTTACAGATGCCATTTGGAGATTAGCAGATATGGAGATGGGCTTATAGATGCCATGTTGAGAGATGATGGATAGGTGGATGGGCTTATAGATGCCATCTGGGTGTCGATCGCGTAAGAGATTCCTTAGCGAGAACTTGCGTACCTAAAAAAAGAAAATGAGTACCTGGCCTGTTACAGGAGCTGGTCTTCAAACTTTTTGCATAGATGCACCCTGACTGGTTACAAGAATTGAATCTGGAGCTTCAAAAGGTGATGAGTGAATCAGGGATGGTTACTACCTCAACGGGACGGTGAGAGAACCTTGGACGATCACTACCTCAACAGGAACGTTGAGAGAACCTTGGACGACTACTACCTCAACAGGAACGCTGAGAGAACCTTAGACGATTACTACCTCAACAGGAATGCTGAGAGAACCTTGGGCGATTACTACCTCAACAGGGACGCTGAGAGAACCTTGGGCGATAACTACCTCAACAGGAACGCTGAGAGAATCTTGGGGCGATTACTACCTCAACAGGAACGCTGAGAGAATCTTGGGGCGATTACTACCTCAACAGTAACGATGAGAGAATCTGGGGCGATTACTACCTCAACAGTAACGATGAGAGAATCTGGGGCGATTACTACCTCAACAGGAACGCTGAGAGAATCTGGGGCGATTACTACCTCAACAGTAACGATGATAGAATCTGGGGCGATTACTACCTCAACAGGAACGCTGAGAGAATCTGGGGCGATTACTACCTCAACAGGAACGCTGAGAGAACCTTGGGTGATTACTACCTCAACAGGAACGCTGAGAGAATCTGGGGCGATTACTACCTCAACAGTAACGATGAGAGAATCTGGGGCGATTACTACCTCAACAGGAACGCTGAGAGAATCTGAGGCGATTACTACCTCAACAGTAACGATGAGAGAATCTTGGGGCGATTACTACCTCAACAGGAACGCTGAGAGAACCTTGGGCGATTACTACCTCAACAGTAACGATGAGAGAATCTGGGGTGTCTTCTACTGAGTCTTCATCAGGAAAATCTTTAGGAATCGATTTAACTGGACCAGAGAAGGCCTTTGACTGGATAAGAAACAGAAAAATCTTTAGGAGTCGATTTAACTGAACCAGGCAAGGTCTTGAAATCTTCAATCGAGTCTTCATCAGGGAAACCTTTAGGAATTGATTTAACTGGACTAGAGAAGGCCTTTGACTGGATAAGAAATAGAAAAATCTTTAGGAGTCGATTTAACTGAACCAGGCAAGGTCTTGAAATCTTCAACCGAGTCTTCATCAGGGAAACCTTTAGGAATCGATTTAACTGGACCAGAGAAGGCCTTTGACTGGATAAGAAACAGAAAAATCTTTAGGAGTCGATTTAACTGAACCAGGCAAGGTCTTGGTAATAAAGCTGAGAACTTAACCGGATCTTTCCTGAAAGGTAAAGGTCAGTCATATGCAATGCATGATATGGATCAAGCCATGGTGTTCTCAACATAAATGAGATCGTATGTTCCTGATGCATATATGCATGCTATAATGTATGGAAATGCGATTTTTATGAATGTATGTTTTTGTCTAGGAAAGTAAATCCTTGACGGGTGCCGGGAAGTCACATCCTGGGCTGATAGTTGGAGAGAACTCTTCGTTTTCGCTGGGGATGAAGATTACAAGAATGAACTGGTGGGAGGAGATAACTCCGCTGGGGAATAAACTCGGCGAATGGATTACTCTGCAGGGAGAAAATTACTCTAGCGATCTTGCTGGGGACCAATACTCTGTGGGGAGAGAGGTATTTTGCTGGGGAACAATACTCTGTGGGGAGAGAGGTATTTTGCTGGGATGATGATAACTCCGCTGGGGATAAGAAGACTTTGTCGAGGACGATCTTTCCGTGGCCTTTGGCTGAGGATAACCCAGTTATATCCTGGTAGGGAAATAACTTTTGAATAAAGCCGGGGGACGCGTTCGTGCTCTACGGGGATAAGCTTCTGGAATCTACTGAGGGTAAGCTTACTGCTTGGGGAGATGGGTTCCAACTTTCCTGGGGAAACTGGGTTGGACTCTCCTGTGGAAATTTTGAACTATATTGGGGAAGTGACTCCATGGAATGCCTGGCATACCACCGGGGAGCAATCTTAGATCAAGATTGCCGGGGATGCTTGTTAAGAATGTTCGTATATTGTGCTGGGGAATGTTGAGATCTGCGAGGGATACCCACTTTCTTAAGGCTGATTGTATAACTTTGCTTGGGGAGAGTGCATTGACTTGCTGGCTCTCTCTCTGGGGAATTAAGGTATATTGGCTACCTTCTTCGGCTGATCATACCTTGTACCTTGTGGACAGAGCAATTAGATCGTTTTGACAACTCATCATTGCCCCTGTTTCTGAGGTGGGAGAGGAAGACCTGTGAGGTGCTGATAGTTGTTGATGGACAAACCTTCTTCTGGTAGGCAAGTGATGAGATGACAGGACATAGTTGTACACTTTGATCCCTAACTTTTGCCTGGACCGCCCTTTCGGGTTTTCAGTCCACCGGGATACCCATTTTTGCCCAAGCCGCCTTTTCAGGTTTTCGACTTGCCGGGCGTATAGATTTTTTCATTTCATCCCTCATTTTGCCCGAACCCTTTTGGTTCGCCAGGAAGCCCTAATTTTTGCCTAGGTATGTCAACCTAGTAGGTCTTTGATTATGCGTAGTATTTTTTTCGACTATGTTCTCAGAATGTGGGGAGTTGCCCCTGTTAGAAGTGTTTTGTCATGCCCCAGAAGATGTTTAATCGGGCAAGATTCGTTGCTGGAGTGCCCCAAGTGACTCAAGCGGAGATTTGCCCCAGGCTGTTTGGCCTTTTGAGAGATTCTACGAATCTTGACTTAACTGCCCCAGATGATGGACAATGGTCATGCCATGCCCCTTGATTGGAAGTGCTTTTGTTCATTAGGCATTCGCCGTGCGAGTTTCTATGCTGTTCAAACAAAAAGTCATGTGCAAACAAGGTTATGTTAAAAATGCAAAGCTTATGTCTGTCTTGAAGATTTTGAAAATGCATTCTTTTTCATAAAACAAGTGAATGTTTGTAAAACGTGATGTCAACTCCGTATTTACCGCGAGCCTTAAGGAGTCAGGATACCTTTCGTAACAGTATGCTTTCGAACTAACCCATGCTTCAGCTAGGACTTTTGAGGGTTATAACGTGGCCTGGTTCATGGTTTAAGAAACAAAGGATACAGGCTCAAATTATTTGTACCCACCCGCTCTTCGTGATGTTCTTCAATCCTAAACTCAGCTGATCGTGCGTTAGACCTTATTTGAGTTTTTTTCCTGATATTCCCGTGATGGTTCAGATGTTGATAGTTTATTTTGAATAGGCAGTCATTCCTTTTTGTTATTGAGGGTTTGTGTGACCTCTTTCCTTTTTTTTTGATTTCGTTATCCCTGTTTTTTGCCTGAACTGTTTCTTTTGTGATTACAGTCAGCAGGATGCCCCAGTTTCGTAAGTCTCCTTCATAGGTTTTGACTTAATGGGCTTTTATTTTGAGAGATAATGACTGCCTGTCTTTATGATTATTCGGAACCATCGCTGTCTTTTGTTTTGTACGGACTCCTTTGGCGCCATTCGTTGTGCACCTGGATCAACTGAGAGAACTACCCTGCCCCAGGTTATGATTAAGGGTTTTAATTTTCGAAAAGAAAAACTCCAACTTCTTTGGCTCAGAGGGGTTCACGAGGGATTATCTTCCTTATAACTCCAGTGTTTAGGAATTGAAACAATGCCTGTACCTCATCAGCGGGGTCTGTTCAAAAGCATATTGTAGATTATGGTATCGTTTTCGTCATCCTCCCTCAAAAGGTTTTAGAATTTTTAATCGAGATTTGATCATCACAAAAATGAAAGCAATTTGAATATAGTGAATACAAATGGATTGATTCAAAACAGACATATGCAATGCATTGATGAAATAAACAAGTTTTCCATGACAATAATTGTTCGAACAATCAACGAAAAATACAACTTGAACATTCGAATGAACAAAAGTTTTCTCGTCTCAGGACTCGTCACTTTAATGGTGAATCTTGCAGGGATAGTAGAAGAACTCAGCCTGGCCATCTTGGGTGAATTCCACTGCTCCTTCATCAATCAGATCCTGGATCTTGTTCTTCAGAGCCCAACAGTCGTTTGTGTCATGTCCCAGACTACCAGAGTGGTATGCACATCTTTCCTTAGAATTGTATTTTGGGGAGGTTGTGTTGAGATTCTTAGGAGGGTCCCTTAACCTCACCAGATTCAACCTCAACAATTTTTGTAAAGCTTGAGACGGTAACACGTTGAGCTTGGTGAACTGCCTTTTAGGCTTGTCTGGCTTGCTCTGATCAGTCAGTTGTTCTTGGCGAGGTCGTTGTTGGACCTGTGAAGTAGTAGCAGCTTGGAGAGGCCCAAACCTTTGACTTCTTGGAAGTTGGTTAATGACCTGGTCCCTGACTTGGGCTGGTTGCTTCATGTCTTGATGAAGCTGACTGATCATGGCCCTCAGCTCTCCTTGCTCCTGAGCTAAACTTTGGATAAGAGCCCTTTGCCCCAGCGTCTGGGTTTTCAATGTGTCTACCTCAGCTTGTAGACGTTTCAGCCGTTCGTCCCTGTCGTCCTCAGCACTGTTCCTGGCCAAAGTCCCCGTGAGGAGTGTTCTCAACTCTTCCTGCCCCTTGGATAGGCTTAAAAAGATCTCCCTGAACTGAGTCTCTTGAGCATGAGGTCCCTGGTTATCTTTTTGGGAGGCCATTGCTGAAATAAACAGCGCAGATGGTGAGTAACCTGCAACAAGGGTACCTGTAATGCAATAATGTATATATATGCATGCAATGTTTTCAAGAATCTCGCGGGGTAAACAAGAAAATTGTTAGCATTTGACTTTGTAGCTTGACTTGAAGGAACTCCATGTTGCTGAAAATCCTTCCTCAAGGGTCAAGGCTCACCATGTCGAGCGGGTCATAGCCCCTGACAACCTTGTCTAGAGGAAAATAAATCCCCTTTGCCCTTTGCTGGACCGTTGGTTCATCATCACCTGCATCACAAGCCCTTGAGATCCTTGAAATGGGTTAGTCTTCATGTAGGATGCATGCAATGGTATGATGTTATGCTATGCATGGGGTAACGTTGGTAAACCCTGTTATGAGTCCCAATTAAGGACTGTAAACAAAACCTGCAAGAAACTTAGTAAACCCTGCTATGAGTCCCAATCAAGGACTATAAACAAAACCTACAAGAAAACTCAAGTGTCAGATAACAAGCATGCAAAAAGTCAAGTTGGAAGGCACACAAGTCACACAAGAGAAGCCCTTAGAGTTTAGGCCAGCGTGAGGTCTAGGTATTACCCTATTTCAGTTTGTTGGTTCATACCTGTCCTATCAAAAGTAACCGGGTTCTTAGAGGATCCCAATATCATTGACTACCCTCAATCGGTCATAACTCCAGCATCACAATCTTTTCTTGCAGCCAGAACCATCACGAGAGTTTAGCCTCAATGGGCGTAGCATACTGCTACTGTTCTAATGGCCAAGTTGTGTCATTTAAGGTTCTAAGGTCTGTTGGTGCTTAATGACTCCTCAGAAGACCCATATTCTCCTCGTTGCAACACAAGGGATATCGGTACAGACCAAGGTGCCACACAAACGTAGCCACTGCTTCACCCATGTCGGTCTACGCCGGACAGGTCCCTCACAACTTATGCTACCTAAACAGGGTATCCCCAGATCCGGGTTAGGATCTATGTAACTCCCATGCAACCCACAATTTAAAGCAAACAAGTCAAAGCAATTGAAAACACAGTTATGAACTATCCTAAGGTACACCTCACTTTAAGTTTATATCCCCAGCAGAGTCGCCAGTTCTGTGATCGGTTGATCTGGAACTGACTGTTTAACGCTGGTTTCACGAAATGTCGCGGAAGCAAGAGTCACCACCGTCTTTTATTTTCTCCAAATGGAAAGGACAAAAGCACAGAAAAATTCCTTATTGAGATTAGTTCTCGGTTCGGGAGGTAGATTTATAGAAAGGGAAGGTGTTAGCACCCTTTCTATCCGTGGTTATCCACGGGCTCTTAGATACTTGCCCATTGTGTTTTCAAAAGTGTTTGTTTGCTTTTCAAAATGTGAGTGGGTTTAAAAAAGTTCCTTTTAAAATTTCAGTTCGACTCTTGTATTAGTCCTCAAGAGTGTTTGAAAAGTTGTTTTGAAAGCTTTTTGCAAAGTGTCGGTGTGAAAAGAAGTTTTTGATTTGTTTTGAGTTTAGAGCAAGTATCTACGAGTCATCTACCTACCCTAAGGAATTCGTCTGTGTAAATGTCCTTAAAGTAGTGCCATCCCACCATTGAGAGGTAGGTAGCACCACCGTTGGAGGTGTTCGGGTCAATTCGAGGGTTCGGGACAGTGTGGTCACCAGAGCAATAGGAAGACACCTTAAAAGCTACCCTCATGCCATGTTCATGGACATGAGGACTTACTAAAACATCCTCTACTCGACGACCACGTTTCGAGGGGCAAGGCAACGATGAGGCGTACCCTAAGAGTGGTGTGTGATTTGTGTGTCAATTTCAGTTATTATTTGTCTTGTCGTGCATTGGTGATCTACGCTTTGTTTTTATTTTTGGCACTCATTCTTTCATGTGGTTATTAACAGTTAAAAGGTGCGGAATTAAAAGTCCTACGCTATTACAAAGGCGCGGGTCTACATCGCCAAATTAATCCAAGACCCGATTTGAATAAAATAAAAATGCGGAAAAATAAATATCCTAATTAATCTATTACAAGGCTTTGGGGCAAGTACATAAAATTAAAAAAAAAGGAAATAAAAGTAAATGTGCGAAAAGAAATAAAATCGAGAATGCGAGGGCGTTGGACCCTTTAAAGAAATTAAATCGAAATTGTAAATTAATTAAATTAAATAAAAGCAAGAGCTTATTTTTGGAGTTTTTGTATTTATGGAAACTTAATGAGAAAATTAAATGGCATTAGCCCTAATTCTAAACTATTTTTAATTTATTAAAAAAAACGTTTAAGTTTGACCTAGTTTTAACCTAATTATTTAATTACAAGTTATTTATAAAATAATTAATAATTAAATATGGCGAAAAAGAAAAAAAGAAAAAAAGTATAAAAAAAACCTAATTTCTATAGTTTTTAGTTTATTAAAAAACATTAAAATTAAACCTAAAATTAAAATTAAATTAGTTAACAAAATTTATTTACAAAATAAATATTAGTAAATTAATTAACCAACATATTTTATTTTTTTATAGTTTCTGATTTTTTTGGATTTTTATGTTATAAAAAATTAGTTTGGAAAATTAAAAGAAAGTAATTAAATTAAAACAAATAAATAAATAAAATAGCAAAAAGAATGAAGGAGAGAAATACAAACAAGAGGGGGTGGTTGTCCCAAATTAGAGGTGAATTTGCAGCAATTTTGGCCCATTTGAATCAGGCCTGGTTGACTTTTGATGGTCACATGAAGGCTAGCTGACTAAAGCATATGATAAGCTGCACATCCTGGCCATTGGGTTGATCATCAGAAACACCTGGCTAGCTTAGATGTAGAGTGCATGGTACTCCTTTGCATGGACGTTACACTGGAATGGGTTAGTGAAAAAATCATGAAAATATACAAGGGGACCTGGGAATCGAACCCAGGTCCCAATACCCATATGCCAACATCTTTACCAACTATGCCAAGCGCGCTCTTTGTTTATTATATGGAATAGAAATAACATAATGGAAAATAAGCATTATTCTGGAATTTTAACAAAACGCGCGCCAGGATTTGAACTGCCCTTTAACGTCATGACACATAAGCATCTTCTTCATCTCTTTGCCTGTAAATATAAATCAAATAGCGGGGGTTTTAAACCCCCACTAATCCTGAAACTGGAAAATAGCGATTAGGCCATACAAGCATATAAAAAGGGCGCGATGTGGTTGTTGTGTTCGTATGAAGGTTGTGAATTCAATGGTACCGGTCTTATAGCCTAATTTTTCCAGAGGAACAAAATCCTCTTTCAAAGTCTTTGAAACCCTAAAAAGCTCTCATGGCAACTTTGCATATAGGCAATGATAATTCAATTAAATAGTACCAATAGACTCAGAATGTCCATGTTAGTATAAAACAATAGTTTAAATATATGAAAAACGTCCAGAAATCCAAACACGATTATGCATAATTTTGAAAGAGAAGCAACTCTGTTTTACCGATTCTGGAGGTTAGAGGAGTGGAAAGGGATTGAGAAAGCTTCCTAGTTATCCCAGCAAGCCTTTGGAATCGTTCTTTTGCCTTGAAACTCACCCTAGCTATGAAATCAGTTTTGAGAAAATTTGGAAAAAATGCAAAGTTATGCTTTGGTTTGAGGCGCAGCTTTTAGGTCTTTTTTGATTAGGTTTGCATTGTGAATGTATATGGGACGAATTAGGGTAGAAATTTGAGTCCATAAACCTTTGCAATCATGAATCCAATATTTGATTTTTAATGGTATCTTTTCTAATCTTTTCCATGTGAAAATCATGCCAATCATTGCCAATTCTTTCCATATTGAATGTGCACGAAATCTTGGAATTATGATAGACCTATTAGCTGCATAAAAAGATTTAAAATGCATGCTTGAGTATTTTTGTCATATTTTATTTAATTAAATGAATTAATGGTGATAAAAATTCTAATAAATAATAAAAAATGATGAAATAACTCCCCTTTGGGTCAATGGGTCGTGCATAACTTTTGGATAATGATTCTTGGAAGAAATTGTGGCCCATTAGCAATTTTGAGGCATTTGAAGCAAAGTTGACTTTTCAAAATTTCCAAAAATTTCCCAACTTCCACAAGGCATATCTTGCTCAATTTTTAAGCTTTGATCATGTTCTGTGACATTTTGGAAAGGTCTTGAAGTCCTATAACCAATGCCTTTGGTCCCATGTCGTTTTGATTTAACAATCTCAAGTTATGGTCTTTGACTTAAAGTGCCTTTTTGTTGACTTTTGAAAATGACCTATAATGTTGAGATTGATAACTTTTTGTGAGAGCATTTCTTGGACTTGAAGTGTGAAGAGGAGTTGTAGGAAATGTCACTATCTTCAAAATGAGCTTTGGATGGAATTTTTCTGATAAACCATGTCGAAGTTATGCCTTGGTCAAGTTACAGTTGACTTTTTCAACTGTCCAAATATGGAAACTTTTGCATCTTGAGACTTTTTGAGCCATGCCTTGAAAATCATGATCAAGAATTGACCAAATGATGTTTGTGGCTTCAAAATAAGATGTTGACCAAAAATTTGGACTTTTGACTGTCAAATGACCATTTTACCCCTATAGTTGACTGTTGAGCAATTAGGGTTTTTGACTGTGCAATTTTGTGCTGTGAGTCTTGAAACTTAGCATATGGATGCTTGACCATGTTTGTAGGCATGTGGGACTTGTTTGGACCCTTGGAAACTTCAATTTCTTTGACAGAACCAAAACCCTAGTTTTTGACTGTTAGGAGGCCATTGCACTGTGCAATCCTTGGGAGATTTTGAAGCATGCTCTTTGCAAATCTTGAAGAATATGGGAGGGAAAATTTTGGGGTACAACACCATCCACTCTGGATTCTATGGGTGACTATTCTGCTATGTCCTTCAATAACTCTGAAGATCTGGTCAATCAGGCTGAGTATCAAGATGACGAAGGTTGTGAAGTACCAGGGGAATTAGCCAGACTTCTACAGCAAGAGGAAAGGGCCATCTTACCTCACGAAGAGTCGTTGGAAACTGTCAACCTAGGAACAGAGGAAGACCGGAAGGAAGTGCAAGTGGGTGCCAATCTGGAACCAAGTGTCAAGGAGCGCCTGATACAGCTGTTAAATGAATACGTTGAAATCTTCGCCTGGTCTTACAAAGACATGCCAGGTTTAGACACAGATATCATGGTACACCGTCTCCCTACAAGAGAGGATTGTCCATCGATCAAGCAAAAAGTCCGCCGAATGAGGCCCGACATGTCTGAAAAGATTAAAGCAGAGGTGATGAAACAATTCAACACTGGCTTTCTGGCTGTTACATTCTATCCACAATGGGTTGCTAACATCGTTCCAGTTCCTAAAAAAGATGGCAAAGTCAGGATGTGTGTAGACTACCGGGATTTGAATAGGGCCAGCCCCAAAGATGATTTTCCGCTACCGCACATTGACATTCTGATTGACAACACAGCTCAGCACAAAGTGTTTTCCTTCATGGATGGATTCTCGGGCTACAACCAGATTAAAATGGCCCCCGAGGACATGGAGAAAACAACCTTTGTTACACAATGGGGTACTTTATGTTACAAGGTGATGCCGTTCGGACTGAAGAATGCAGGGACAACTTATCAACGCGCCATGGTAGCTTTATTTCATGATATGATACATCATGAGATCGAAGTTTACGTAGACGATATGATAGCTCAGTCACAAACAGAGGAGGAACACCTTGAGCATCTAGAAAAGTTGTTTTCCCGGTTGAAAGAGTATAAACTCATGATGAATTTAAGTAAGTGTACTTTTGGAGTTAGGTCTGGTAAACTTCTAGGGTTTATTGTCAGCAACAAAGGCATTGAGGTCGATCCAGCAAAAGTTAAATCAATACAAGAGATGCCTGCTCCCCGTACTGAAAAGGAGGTTAGAGGGTTCTTGGGGCGCTTGAACTATATTTCCAGATTCATCTCTCATCTGACTTCTACCTGTGAGCCAATTTTCAAATTATTAAAGAAAGACCAGGTAGTCGAATGGAACGACGATTGCCAAGCTGCTTTTGATAAGATCAAGGAGTATTTTCTAGAACCTCCTATTCTGATGCATCCCGTCGAAGGAAGACCATTGATCATGTATCTAACCGTCTTGGATAACTCAATGGGGTGTGTTTTGGGCCAGCATGACGAGTCTGGTCGAAAAGAGCATGCTATTTATTACCTTAGCAAAAAGTTTACCGACTGTGAGACTCGCTACTCACTGCTCGAGAAAACTTGCTGCGCTTTGGTATGGGCTGCTCGCCGACTAAGGCAGTATATGCTGACTCATACCACCTTGTTGATTTCCAAAATGGATCCTATCAAGTATATCTTCGAGAAGCCTGCTTTATCTGGAAGAATAGCTAGATGGAAAATGATCCTAACTGAGTATGACATCCAGTACACCACCCAAAAAGTTATAAAAGGGAGTGTACTAGCTGACCATCTAGCTCATCAAGCTATCGAAGATTATCAAACCATGAGATTTGACTTCCCAGATGAGGACATCATGAATTTGGACAACATTGAAGGTAACGGACCGTATGACGGACCCGAAAAGGGATCCCGATGGACCCTATACTTTGATGGTGCTTCAAATGCACTTGGAAACGGTATCGGTGCGGTACTCATTTCCCCGGAAGGTTGTCACACTCCTTTCACGGCTCGACTCTGCTTCAGCTGCACAAACAACATGGCAGAATATGAAGCTTGCATCTTTGGTCTCAAGGCTGCTATAGACTTGGGGATCAAATCTTTGATCGTATTTGGGGACTCGGCTTTGGTTATCAGTCAAATCAAAGGAGAGTGGGATACCAGACATCCTAATCTTATCCCATACAGAGAACATGTCCTGACATTGTTGCCTCATTTCGAGCAAATTACCTTCGAGCATTTCCCGCGAGAAGAGAATCAGCTAGCGGATGCTCTGGCCACAATGTCTTCTATGTTTAAACTCAACTGGGATAACGAGGCTCCCCAAATCACCATCGAGCGAATGGATGAACCTGCGCATTGTCATGAGATTAATACCGAAGAAGTAGTGGAACAACCCTGGTTTCACGAAATCAAAAGGTATCTCCAGACTAGAGAATATCCCGAAGGAGCTTCCGTAAATGATAAGAAGTTCCTAAGGAAATTTGCTGCCAAGTTCTTCCTGAGCAATGGCATCCACTATAAGCGCAACCATTATTGTGTTTTACTCCGATGTGTTGACAAAGCTGAAGCGGAGTTAATCATGACCGAGATGCACAGCGGTACATTTGGCACCCATTTGAGCGGGCATACTATGGCTAAAAAGATCCTAAGGGCAGGCTATTACTGGTCTACCATGGAAGCAGATTGCCATCAGCACTCCCGTACTTGCCACAAGTGTCAAGTCTACGCTGACAAGATTCATATTCCTCCGGTTCCTCTCAACGTGCTGACAGCTCCTTGGCCATTCGCAATGTGGGGCATTGACATGATTGGAGAGATCAAGCCCACGGCTTCCAACGGACATCGCTTCATCCTGGTTGCCATTGACTACTTCACCAAATGGGTCGAGGCAGCTTCTTTCGCCTCTGTCACTAAAAATGTGGTTGCCCGCTTCATCAAGCAAAACCTTATATACCGGTATGGTGTTCCAGAAAGGATCATCACAGACAACGGTACGAATCTGAATAATACTATGATCACCGCTCTATGCGAACAGTTCAAGATTTATCATCACAATTCATCTCCCTATCGGCCAAAGATGAACGGTGATGTTGAAGCTGCAAACAAAAACATTAAGAAGATCATTCAGAAAATGACAGTCACTTACAAGGACTGGCATGAGATGTTACCGTTTGCTCTACATGGATACCGTACGACGGCACGTACTTCAATCGGGGCAACCCCATTTTCTTTGGTATATGGCATGGAAGCCGTCCTGCCCATGGAAGTTCAGATTCCCTCTTTAAGGATTATGAAGGACTCTGGTTTGAGTGAAGATGATTGGATTCAGACCCGACTTGATCAACTCAATTTGATCGACGAGAAGCGACTCGCTGCTGTGTGCCATGGTCATACATATCAAAAACGGATGATCAAAGCCTTCAACAAGAAAGTCAGACGTCAAGTATATCAAGTCGGAGATCTCGTAATCAAGCGGATTATCCTGCCGCAAAGTGATCCTAGGGGAAAATGGACTCCTACATACGAAGGACCATTTATGATCAAGAGCATCTTTTCTGGTGGTGCAATGATTCTGACCACCATGGACAGCGATGATTTGCCGCACCCTGCGAACGCAGACATAGTCAAAAGATACTACGCATAAAATAACCCAAAAAGTCGAAAACCCGAAAGCGCGGCTTGGGCAAAAATGGGCATCCCGGTGGACCGAAAACCCGAAAGGGCGGTTCAGGCAAAAATTAGGGATAAAACAAAAAAATCTGTACACCCGGCAAGTTGAAAACCCGAAAGGGCGGCTTGGGCAAAAAGGGGTTTCCCGGTGGATCGAAAACCCGAAAGGGCGATTCAGGCAAAAGTTAGGGAATTAAAGCATATGACTATGTCTCGTCGGATCACTTTAAGGACAATCTCTTCATCAACCAGCTCCAAGCTTCTAATCAATCCAGTCATCGGCAGACGAAGCATTGAATAGACAGATGTTCAGAGTTGTGAAGGCTATAGCAGAATGGAATCCCATGGAATTGTTTCACATAGCCATCTTTCTTTTGTATCAAATTTTTTTTTCAATTTTTACGACAACATCCTCTTACTAGGATGACTGTCTCCTTTGTACAAATGTATTCATAGAAAGTAAATACAAATACTTTTCCAAATACAGAAATTTGCGTTGTCTTCCTTTTCTCTTTTCTTTTGCACTTATGTTTTATTTGAGAAACGTCCAATGTTTTGTTAAATAGGCATATGCATTTGAACATAATCATTTCCTTATGAATCTAGAAAAATGATTACTGATAGGTTAAAGGTACGAATAGATGTCTTGATGCCCTTTCAGAAGGAATCCTCAGCAGAATTAAACTCCAAGTTCTCCAGCCAGAGGGCCTTCCAGAACTCGATTCCCCTCAGAGTTAAGTTTCAGAATCCCCAGTGGAGCCTTAAAAATCTGAAAATCCAATCCCCAACGTAGCTAAGCTTTCCAGCCATCAATCCCCAGCTAAACCAAGCTAGTGTACCTTCTCCTCACAGAGATACTTGCCACCCAAACTGAAGATTCTCAGTCATACCTCTCCAGCATGAGTCTATCAGATTCTGAACTTCCCCAGTAGAGATCTTCAGGAATTCTCATTCCCCGCAAGTCACCAAGGAATGCCAGTTCTCCCGCAGTGGCCCTAAGATCCCTCAACAAATGAAGATCTTATATTCCCCAAGCAGAATGAAGGATCATTCTCAGTGCCTCACAGGATAATCAGATGTTCTCCAGTGAAGATCTCCTCAAGACAAGAATCCCCAGAAGATTGGTATATAACCCAAGCTCCTGTTTCTCCAGCAGTAGTCCACAGAGATGTCTCCTCTTCAGCAATCAAAGATTCTTGCCCTCCCCGGCAGCAGTCAGGAATTATTTTCCCCGGTAGCAACCAAGATTCTTTTGTCTCCAGTTATCCAGGATTTATTTATCCTCAGCAGGACAGCTCTTCAGCTTACATGTGCATGCATTTACATTCATATCATAAACATTGATACAGCACATATTGCATCATACATTTCATGCAACATAGTTTTGTGTTTAGCTAACATTTTGTCATTTTCAGGATAAGAATGAAAGGCTATCATTAAAATTATTCAAGATGCAGTTTTACACGGACTCATCATCAGGAAACCCTGCACCGGTTTCTTCCTCAACTTTTGAAAACAGTTTACGGACGCTTCCCAACAACGGATGCTGCTCTATTACTTATTCAACTTCAAGACTTCTGAAAACAGTTCACGGGTTCTCCAGTAACGGATGTTAACCTATCACTTGTTCAGATTCTTCTCAACTTTTGAAAACAGTTTACGGACGCTTCCCAACAACGGATGCTGCTCTATTGCTTATTCAACTTCAAGACTTCTGGAAACAGTTCACGGGTTCTCCAGTAACGGATGTTAACCTATAAATTGTTCAGATTCTTCTCAACTTTTGAAAACAGTTTACAGACACTTCCCAACAACGGATGCTGCTCTATTGCTTATTCAACTTCAAGACTTCTGAAAACAGTTCACGAGCTCTCCAGTAACAGATGTTAACCTATCACTTGTTCAGATTCTTCTCAACTTTTGAAAACAGTTTACGAACGCTTCCCAACAACGGATGCTGCTCTATTGCTTATTAAACTTCAAGACTTCTGAAAACAGTTCACGGGTTCTCCAATAACGGATGTTAACCTATCACTTGTTCAGATTCTTCTTCAACTTCTGAAAACAGTTTACATATTCCTCCCAACAACGGATGTTAATCTATCGCTTGTTCAGATTCAACTTTTGAAAATAGTTTATGGATTCTCCAAACACGGATATCAATCCATTGCTTATTCAAAACCCCCAGTTCAGAGATGTTCCAAAACATGGAAACCTTTCTGATACTCATTCCAGATGGCATCTTTAAGCCCATCCCCGACAAGATTCAGTCACCCCTCTAGCTGGCATCTTTAAGCCCATCTCCAAATGGCATCTCTAAGCCCATTCTCGCATCCATCGTTCTGACGAGTGCAAATTTAAGGGCACTCTAGTGTCCAATCTCCTTTTACCTTAGAGACGCGAAAGGAAAACCTGCCAATCTAACTCTTCAGGTGCAAGAAGATTGAACAGGGGCAACTGTTGTACCCCAAAATTTTCCCTCCCCTTTTCATCAGTATTTTCTCACCACAAGACCCTTGGAGCTCAAAATCAAGTTAGGGTTTGCTCTGCTCAAGGCTCTTCCTTGCACTGTTGACCCAAATTAGGGTTTGTGTTTGCACAAAGATGTTTTGACCTAAAATTCCTAAAATGACGTTCATGCTTCATGTTGGACTCTCAAGTTTACCCATACCAAGTTTCAAGCCTTGATTCCAATCTTTGCCCAGTCAATTGGACAGTTGACCTAGAAATCAGCTGTATTGGGGAAAAAGTCAACTATGGTCAATTGACAGTCAAACCTCATGATTTTTGACCCACATCAACATATTGAACTCATATAAACCATTTGGTCAAGTTTGGATCACAATTCCACAAGAAATTTGATCAGATCACCAAAAGGGCAAAATGGTCATTTTTTAGGGTTTTGACTGCACATAGGCAATTTTTGACTGTTTGACCTAACCAATGGAAAACCAAGCTCATATATGGACTCAAGGACCCAATGGAATTGTCTTGACATGTTCAACAAGTTCAAAAGATCACAAATGCACAAGATTGACAGATGAATTTTCCAGTCAATTGATCAATTTTTGACTGTATACTGAAAAGTCAAACTTTGACTTTTTGGTCAAAATCAAGTGTCAAGATTCATTTTTTATCAAAACATGTCAAATTGTGAAACTTGTTCACCAAGAAATCAAAAATCACAAATTAGGGTTTGAAATGAAGAATTTTCATAACTTAGAATTTTTCTAAGTTATGAAAATCCCTAATTTTTTCCTAACTTTGTCCCATTTTTTCATCAAGATGCATTTGGATTCAAACAAAAGTCAAAACATGAACGTTGTAGTCCATTTCAAAATCTACAACTTTGATTCACAAAGTTTCCTCAAAGGAAGCTTGTATCTCAAGTTATGATTTTTGGAACAAGGGTGTAAAACATTCTTAACTTAGAGAAATTTTGACCTATTTTAGGCAGGATTTTTGCCTAACTTCATGGAAACTTTTCACATGCTTCCACTTGGAATTTCAATTTGCATTACAAAGATGGATTGTAGTACACATTCCAAGCTTTCCAAAATGTCCAAGAACTCATCAAACAACCTTGTGATTAGGGAGAATCGAATTTGGCAAGTTGGGAAAAACTCACTTTGTTCATAACCAATTTACATGTCCATAACTTTGCATTCTTGAACTCAGCATGCTCTAAGCTAGATTACAGGTCTTTTATCCCATCCACACTCATAAATTTAATGCCAATCCTTCATGTTTAAGTCTTATCTTGTGTGTTTAAGCATTGCATACAAGATTAAGCCTTAATAAGAAAAAGCATATTATCCATTTTTGTAAAGTGTTACTTTATGTCAACTTTGCAATCTATGAGGTACAATGCAGATCTTTGAGGCACAAAGGCATAGGCATATCCCACTAATCAAGACTCAAATGTGCAGCATAGATAGAGGCATTGTACTGGCCTAGAAACTAAGTTGACATTTCTTGCTTAAGTGTGAAGAAACTTGCATAACTAACAAAAACTCTCATTTCAGCAAGCAAAAGCTTAAGCAAAGTTGTTGTACACCTTCCAAATAACATAACTGAGCTGAAACACGAGACTATCACCTTCCATATCTCTCCATTCACAGAAACACCATAAAACTGCAAAAACAGGGCATAAGCTGCAGTTTGAATCCCATAGCTCAATCCACTCGTGCATTTTCATCCTAACCAGTTCAAACACATTCCCTACCATCCATACAAACTGTCCCAAGCATTGGAAGCAGACTGTAACACCTCTAACCAGTTGTGCCATTTTCACTTTTCTCTCTTGCAGGTTGACTTCTGCAGCTTGATATAACAAGATTCAAAGCACACCAAGCATTGGAATAGCATCCCTGGACATCAAGCAAGCTATACAAATCCTTACCTTGCCTTGAAAGTACCTCCATTGCCAAGCACGATCCAAGCTGAACAGGTAAGTTCATGGATCTCTATCTCTCAATCTAGGAAGAGTTAGGCTTAGATTTATGAATGAAAAATGTCATGCTCATGGCCCTGAAACTATACATATCTTCACTTTTCATTTATATTGCATATGTTGAGAGTATTTTGAATCTGAACATTGATAAAAACTTAGGTCAAGAATTAGGGATGAAGAAATTCTCTCTCATTTCTGAGAGTTAGGTTAAGTTTTTTATATGTCTGGATTCGTGGTTCAATGCTTGACATTTTTCATGTTATGAGTTTGTGCTGAAAATCAAAGAATCAAGAGATAGCAAGCAGGGAAGAAAAGGCGCGTTTTTCAAATGTTGTTGTCTGAAGGTTGAAGACAACCTTTCATGGGCTGGGCCTGTGATTTTTCTTCTTTTTACACCACATTCTCACATATGCACCCCCTTGGCCCATTGCATTTTATTTTTATTATTTTTGACTTTTGATTTTTGTTTCTGATTCATTTATTTTATTTAAGCATGAAAAAATATTAAAATTATTTTTCTCACATTTTTACATTTTTATTTGATATTTATTTGATCTTATTTAGTTTTGTACATAAAATAAACATAATACTTTTATTTAAGATAACTAAAAACAATGCAAATATTTTTACTTTCTGATTTTATTTTATTTTACCCTTTTGAAAACATTTTATAAAAAATATACTCTTTTTTTTGTAAATATTAAATACTTAATTTTTGTACATATAATATATATTTAATAAATAATGTAAAATACTTATATATTTATTAGTATATTTAAGGAAAATACAAAGAATTAATACATTTTATTTTATTAATATTTTGACCTCAAAAATGCTTTTTTTACAATATATCTTCTTTTATTTATTTTTTTGTAAATAATTAATAAATATTGCATATATTATATAATAAATACTTTTTATTCATAAAATTAGGGTTTTGCCCCTAAAATACCAAAAATACCAAAATTAATTAATTTTTTTTTTGTTTATTTGACACATAAAAAAAAACTTTTTCCATACATATAAAAAACCATTTTTGCATCTTGCACATTTATTACATTTTTATTTAATTGTTGTATATTAAATAATTTATGTAATTCAATTTGGATGTAATAGTTTAGGTTTAATTTCTTGCTAAAATATCCCCATTTGAACATTTGTACCCCCCATCCCATATATTGTGTTGTAATAACTTAGGACCTTTTGTTTTTCGCATTTAAAAGTTTTCTAATTATACCATGTTAGAATTAAGGTTTTGTATGCAAAATTAACCAAAAATAATTTGACCTAAATTCAAGATAAACAAGCATGAAAATGGACAACACTAATCACACTTGCACCCCTAGGGTACTCCACTTGTTGTCTTCACTAATGGGCCATATTGCATGTTAGGTGTCTTTGGCAAAATAAAACAAATCAAATGATCATAGTCCCTCGATGACGCTTTCGAAAGTTGCCTAAAACATGATCAAGTCCCTTAAAGGAAAAATTGCCAAAGATACTTGGCACCATTGCAATCATGGTCTAAACGATGACCCGCGCCCGTCCCATTCATATCCTAACACAAGATTGTCCACCAAATGCAATGGTGGAACAAAATTGTTAAAAGGGTTAAAACATAGCAAAGATCTTTGAGAAATTTAGAGTAGATAGCTCTTGGTTACTTGCCAACTTGCAAAACAAAAACCCTTGCCTATTTTCAAAACACACTCCATAACACTTTCAAAACAACTTTCAAAACCTTGAAACATCTTTTCAAAAAGACAAACACCTTTTGTAAAACATTAGAGTAAAGAATTGTTACAAGGGTTGCCTAGACAAGGCATCTTTTTCAAAACATTTTCAAAATCACATACACAAAGCACCATTTCAAACAATTGAAAATCAAGGAAAGTTGATCTAAGCAAGTAACTAAGAGCCCATGGATAACCATGGATAAAAAGGGTGCTAACATCTTCCCTTTCTATAATCTACTCCCCGAGCCCAAGAAAACATCTCAAAAGGTTTTTCCTGTGCTTTTTTAACCTTTCCTTTAGGATAAAATAAAAAGTCGGTGGCGACTCTTGCTAAACCGAACAAGTGCGAATACAAACTCAAAACCTCAAGTCAGTTCTCCCACCGTATCACAGTCTCCATTAAAGAGGCTTGCGGTGAAATAATGCCCGATGAAGAAATATCAGTGATATTGAGATCTCCTAGAACTCAGTTACTATTACTAGGACAGGTTGAGCCAACTAAACTTCAAGAGGGTACTTACCTACAAACCCCATGCAAGCCTAAACCTAAGGACTTATCTGCTTTGTGTGTATATGACTATTTGTACATAACAACTTGATTTCTTTGCATACTTGTACATAACATCATGACATCATACCATAGCATTTTCAATAACCATTTCAAGGATCTCAAGGGCATATGATGCAGGGTCATGTTGAATCGGATGCCTATCAAGGGGCAAAATGATTCATTCTCTAATCAAACACCGTCAAGACCAAAGCACGGTAACTTGAGTCAAGGGCTATGACCCACTTGACATGGTGAGCTTGATTCTCGTGGAAGGACATCCACCGATACAAAGTTATCCAATCAAAGCTGTTGATCAAAATTCAACTTCTAACATCTTCTTGTGTTTACCCCGCGAGATCCTTGAAAACATGCATCCATATACCATGCATCATATCAATTACAAGTTTCTCCCATACAAATTTCCTTATCTTTCTACTGTTTATTTCAGTAAGATGGATATGGAATAGACGGTGAAGGATCTCCAAGCACAAAATGCCCAATTCCAACAAATGTTCCTGGCTATGGCTAAGGGGCAAGAGGACCTGAAGACTTTCATTCTTAAAGACAAGAAGAAAAAGACAAAGAAGTCAGCAGGCATCCTGAATTTAGGAAGGATGTCCAAGGGCCAGCAGAGCGAGCTCTAGGATTCATAACTCTATTAACTGAGGGGGATAATCAGACAAAAGAAGGGGATCACAGTCTGGGGGTCTACCGAAGAAGAGGCTGACTATGTTAAAGAGAAGTATCCTCCTACGGACGACAAGTACAAACAATTAGAGGATCGTCTCAACACCATGGAGATCCAGAAAATACCTGGACTGGACTTTGAACAAATGGGTTTGGTTTCTAGAGTGGTCATCCCACCAAATTTCAAAATCCCTACCTTTTCCACGTATGATGGGGTCTCTTGTCCTAAGATGTATCTGAGATCTTATGTCCGCAAGATTCAACCATACACAACTGATCAGAAGCTCTGGGTCCATTTCTTACAAGAGAGATTAGCTAGGACGCAACTTGAGTGGTTCTATCAATTGGAGAGTTCCCACATTCACACTCGGGAAGATCTAGCTGCTTCTTTCTACAAGCAGTACCAGTACAATGCTGATCTTGCACCAACTTGTGTGCAATTGCAAAATATGACCATGCATTCCAATGAGGGCTTCAAAGAATACACCCAAAAGTGGAGAGACCTGGCTGGCAGGGTGCAACAACCCTTAACTAACAGAGAGCTGATTGACATTTGTATGGGAACTTTGATGGAACCTTTCTTCAATCACCTAATCGGAAGCTCTTCAGTTGGGTTCATCGAGCTAATACTGACAGGTGAAAGAGTTGAAGCAGGCATCAAAACCGGAAAGATCCAAGGAGCTACATTCTCTGGTACTCAGAAAAAGCCATACAATGGGAAGAAAGAGTCCAATGATGTGTACAGCCAAAAGGTTCATAACAAGAGCAACCATGACCAACATATGGGGGAAGTCCTGATCTCCGGTCCTGCATCACGGTGACAACAACAAAGGGAAAATCAGCGAAGGCAAGACGAGCCCAAAAGACAGTTTACCAACATCAACGTGTCGCTGTCTCAAGCACTGCAACACTTGTTGAAGATGAATCTGATTACTTTGATAGGACCTCATCCAAACCCCAAAACTTCTTCTCCTAACTACAATCCTGATGCAATATGTGCATATCATTCCGGCAGTCCTGAGCATGATACTAACGATTGTTGGGTGCTGAAATACAAGATTCAAAACATGATTGACGCCAAGGAGATCGAGTTTGATCCTCTAGAGACTCCCAATGTGATCACCGCTCCCATGCCAAATCATTGAGTGTTCCAGTTCATTTTGAATTTTCAATTGTAATCTCTTTTATTGTTCAAACACTTATCTATTAATGTCAAACTTTGTTTCATTAATGCATTGCATATGTTTATCTTGAATTAATTTGTGCTTTTTACTCCCTTTATGATATTCAACTCTTGTTGCAAGCCTTTAGAGTAAGGATAATGAAAACAATGCCATAATCTCATACAATATGCTTTTGAACAGACCTTGCTGACGATGTATAGGCGTTTGTTTCAATTCCTAAACACTAGAGTTATAAGAAAGATAATCCCTAGTCAACCCCTTTTGAGCTAAAGAAGTAGGAGTTTTATTTTTCACACAAACTGAAACCTTTAATCAAAACCTGGGACAGGGTAGTCTCTCAGTTAATTCAAAAGCGCGTTCAGTCACAAACTTTCACTTCATATACAACGAATGAAATCAAAAACTTTCCTCTGGAATCAAAAGACAACGATGGTTCCTTATCACATAAGCAATCATTATCTCTCGAAAGAAAAGCCCACTAAGTCAAAAACTACGAAGGAGACTCAAGAAAAACTGGGGCATCCCACTGACTGTAATATCAAAACAAGAATAGTCAGGCAAAAAAAATCAGGGATTATAAATCAAGAAGAGGTCTCTACAAATCCTCGACAACATGAAAAGTGTTGCAAAAATGACTGCCTTCTCAAATAAACTTCCAAATATATGAACCATCATTCCAGATTCAATAGGAGTCCAAAAGCACAATTAACTGAGCTTAGGACCAGAGAACATCATGAAGAACGGGCAGGTACAAATACACTTTGAGCCTTATCCTTTGTTTCTTAAACCGTGAACCGGACCATGATACAACCCTTAAAAGTTCTACCTGAAGCATGGGTTAGTTCGAGAACATACTGTTACAAAAGGTATCCTAACTCCTGTAAGGCTTACTCTAAATCCTGAGTTGAATTCACATTCTTACAAAATTCTTTTATCTGCTAAAACGTATTTTCAAAACTTCAAGACAAGCTTAACCTTTGCATTATTTGAATATCGCTGTTTGCATATGGCTAATTGTTTGACAACAGAGAAATTCACACGACGAATATCCAACGAACGAAAGCTCTCTCAGTGAACAAAATCACATCAAATGGGATGACACTCACAACGACAAATCTCGTATTAAGAAAGGGGGCATGACATGTCACTGTCCAATTCGTCTAGGGGAAGTCAAGTCAAGATTCTAAGAAATCTCCTAAGAAATGCTGAATAACCAGGGGCAGGTCTGTATCTGAATCACTTAGGGCATTGAACGTGAATTCCAAAGGGTTACGTACAGTCAGGCAAACATTTCCTAGCAATGCTACAAACACTTACTACTGGGGGCAGTGACAAATCCCCCATAAAGTCCTTTTCATAGGGTAATCCCTAGCCAGAGTTTCAATCTCTGAAAACTTCTCCCAACTGAGTTGATCTCAAGAATCCTCGAGGAGTTTTGCCAAAAGAAAACACCTCTCCAACAGATTGGCGACATGGTTTATTTCCCTAACAAACGAAAAGATTCCCCATCTTGAATTTTCCTCTCAGACTATCACAAATCAAGGGACCACAACTCCTCTTCCCCAGTAGACTTCTCTACAATCCCCAGTGAGTTGCTGCAAAACCTGGGAGACAACCAGATAATAGTTAATTTCTTTGTCCCCAACAAGTTGTTAACCCCCTTTATCTTCCATCAAGAGATAGCTCCCCAGTAGAGCAACAGACAACTGAAACTCCTAAACTCTTTTCCCCAAGCGTAAATAAACACTCTCCACGGAGTTTTCTTCTCAAGAAAAATCAACATCCCCCAATGGAGTTCTCCTCAAAACAACAAAAACAAGAATCCGCAGCGGGAACATTCTAAACAAAGTTCGAAGATGCACATACTCTTAATCTCCAACAGTAGTTTGAGATTCAGCTTCCCAAACTCACCAACACTTGTTAAGGATTTATTTTCCAAGACAAAATTACATTCCAACAACATCTCATGCATCATATTTACATACATGATAAATGCATAAAACATAATCTCATTTATTTTGAGAACATCATTACGCCATGCATTTCATACATCATGACATTGCATAAAACTAACTCTTTACCTTTTCAGGAAAGATCAAACAATAAATAACTATCATCAACAATTTTCAACAGTTCCAGATTAATACCTGTAACAAGACAAGACAACTATCTGTAGATGACCGATTGTAGATCAATACCTAAAACAAGCCAGGAAAGCTATCTACATGAGCAAATTGAAGACTAATACCTGTAACAAGCGAGGAAAACTATCTTTCTTTTTAAAGTCAAAGATCATTATCTAAAACAAGTCAGGGAAACTATCTACACGACCAGCTGAAGCAACCCTACCTAGGTTCCTTCTCATACATTTCCAGATGCAGTTTCACATAGACTCATCATGAAGCAACCCTACCCGGGTTCCTTCTCTACACTTCCAGATTAAGTTTTTCAAGGACTCATCATGAAGTAATCCTACCCAGGTTCCTTCTCAGACATTTCCAGATGCATTTTCACATGGACTCATCATGAAGCAACCCTACCCAGGTTCCTTCTCTACACTTCCAGATGAAGTTTTACACGGACTCATCATGAAGTAACCCTACCCAGGTTCCTTCTCAGACATTTCCATATACATTTTCACACAGACTCATCATGAAGCAACCCTACCCAGGTTCCTTCTCTACACTTCCGGATAAAGTTTTACACGAACTCATCATGAAGCAACCCTACCCAGGTTCCTTTTCTATATTTCTAGATGAAGTTTTACACGGACTCCTCATGAAGTAACCCTACCCAGGTTCCTTCTCAGACATTTTCAGATGCAGTTTTACACGGACTCATCATGAAGCAACCCTACCCAGGTTCCTTCTCTTAAATTCCAGATGAAGTTTAACACTGACTCATCATGAAGCAACCCTACCCAAGTTCCTTCTCATTCACAGGTGCAGTTTTACACGGACTCATTCTGAAGCAACCTTACCCAGGTTCCTTCTCATTTCCAGATGCAGTTTTACACTGACTCGTCCTGAAGCAACCCTACCTAGGTTCCTTCTCTTAAATTTCAGATGAAGTTTCACACAGACTCATCATGAAGTAACTCTACCCAGTTTCCTTCTCTTAAATTATAGATGAAGTTTCACATAGATTCATCCTGAAGCAGCCCTACCCAGGCTTCCCTCTCATATGACTCCTACACAGCCCTACACATGCCCATCATAAATGAAGGAATATTCAAGACCTCTGTTGGTTCAGTTTAAATCGATCAATGGTTTATCTTGATTCCTTTCCGCTAGACATTTTCTCTAGTTCATATAAATCGCTCCTGATTTATTCTGATTCTTTTCCAGTTTAAGTCAAGCTTAGACTTAGTCTAATTCCTTACAACAATCACCTTTTGGATGGCATCTATAAGCCCATCTCCGACAACTATTCATCATCTCTCTAAATGACATCTTTAAGCCCATTCCTTACATAATCAACAACCACATCATCGAGTTAAAATTTCAAGGCACTCTAGTGTTCAATCATCTTCTACCTTCAAGCTACGAATGACAACGTGCCATACTTTCTTTTTAGGTTTAAGAAGATTGAACAGGGGCAACTATTGTACCCCAAAATTTTCCCTCTCATTTCTCACAAGGATTCTCAAAAATTCAAGCTTACACAAGTACAATTGGATTCTTCAACATCAGGTTAAAGAGGAAACTGTTAAAAAAGGGGAAACAGATAAAAATAATCTTTTTGACAAAATTGGAGAAAAAACAAGTTTTCTTCGATTCACATCCTTCGATTGGACTTTTGGCCTTTTTCGATGCAAGCTTGGTTTGCATCCTTCGGTTTGGCGTTAGCCTCTGACATGCTGGCTTTGATTCACAAAGCAGGAGCTTCCTGCATGCAACCTTTGATTCTGTTGTACCCCAAAATTTTCCCTCTCATTTTCTTTCAAGATCTTCTCTTACATGGGTGTTTACAAACATTTGCTTGAGGAAAGTAAAATTTGAAGATGAACGAAATGTCTTTCGATTGGAACATTAGAGCTTCCATCAATTGGAACATCAGGGTGTCCATTGATTGGAACATCAGAGTGTCCTTCGATTGGAACATCAGAGTTTCCTTTGATTGGAACATCAGAACTTCCTTCGATTGGAACATTAGAGCTTCTTTCAATTGGAACATCAGAGCTTCCTTCGATTGGAACATTAGGGTATCCTTCGATTGGAACATCAAAGTGTCCTTCAATTGGAACATCAGAGTTTCCTTCGATTGGAACATTAGATCTTCCTTCGATAAACATCCGAGCTTCTTTCGATTGGAACGTCAGAGCTTCCTTCGATTGGAACATCAGAGTTTCCTTCGATTGGAACATCAGGGTGTCCTTCGATTGGAACATCAGAGTTTCCTTCGATTGGAACATCAGAGCTTCCTTCGATTGGAACATCAGAGCTTCTTTTGATTGGAACTTCAAAGCTTCCTTCGATTGGAACATCAGAGTTTCCTTCGATTGGAACACCAGGGTGTCCTTCGATCGGAACATCAGAGTTTCCTTTGATTGGAACATCAGAGTTTCCTTCGATTAGAACATCAGAATAAAGTGTTCTTTGATTGGCATATCAGAGCAAAGTATCCTTCGAATGGCATATCAGTGCAGAGGTGTCTTAATCTAAAATGTTCTGATGAGGGAAGTTCTGAACACTTCGAATCAGAACTCAGAACCATCAAAGAGAACAAGGGCTGATCGAAGAATTTATGATAAGGGAAGTTCTGGGTAATTCGAATCAGGACTTAGAATCATCACAAGAACAAGGGCTGATCGAAGGGGCTCTGAAGAGGGAAACTCTGAATATTTTCAAATTCGAACAAGGCGCCAAATTGACATGTCCAAGTTCATTCAGAATCCCAGAATGACATGAAATATCTCAAAATGGAAATATTTTAATTTGTCTGATTCTGTTTTCAAAGCCCCGTTAATGGCTGGTCTTTAATGCCATGTTTCCTTGTCTCCTCCACCATCTATAAATACAAGATGTCAAACAAAAATTCGGGGGACTCACACGTACGCATAATACATCATACAAATCACGTTGCCACACCACATTGCTTAAAAAATCCCAAAAGTGTCCCAATCGAAACACCTTTTACATGCACCCTCAGCCTAAACAAATACCAAATTCGTGTTCCTGAGCCATCCAGGAGTCCACATCAACTCCTAAGTAAACATCTCCACACCCAAAGCTGCAGATCGAAGCATACCGGCCATAGGTATAATTCTAAAATTAAATTTCTTAATCTAAGTGCATTTATTAGTTCTAATGTGTTTGTGTGTGTTTGTAATGAAGCGTTAGACAGGTTACAATCCTCACAGGCCTGCCATTATTAGGGCACGTGAATTTAGTTCCTTTGAATCTCAGGATTCTTGGTGTTTTAGGACAAGGTGAACTCAGATTCGAATTAAGGAGAGTTTCGAATTAAAGAGAGTTTCGAACTAGGGGGTAAGGTCCCCCCTGGATCTCTAACGTTTGTTCATTTTGCAGGAATATTGTTTAGGGCTTAGAATCAACAAGCTTCGAATTGGGTGACACAGGAACCTTCTGCCATTTTTAAACCCAGATTCGAATCTCAAGATTCTTGGTATTGCAGGACGAAATAACTTCAAATTCGAATTAGAGAGGGAATCGAAGGACCTGGGTTCAACATCCGGGTCATACATTTTGTGTTTTTTCTAACAAACTTGCTTGCAGATCTAATATCCCAAATTGAAGGAGTATATCTTGTACCATCATTAGGCACCTTCGATCATCCTTTTCACTTGGATTGAAAGGCAGCCTTAGGCCTTTCGATCCAGGCATGCATCCTGCAGATGACCCATTTTCCTTTTACTGCTTGTTCCATTTAGTTTATCTTTTTTATTACTTTGTTTCTTATAGTTTTTAATCAACATTAAAAATAAAAAGTCACAAAAAAGATTAGGTTTTAGTTTTTACTATTAATATTAATTTTGTCAATTAATTAATTAATTATCTTAATGTTTTCTTAAAAAAAACTAAAATTGAATAGACTTATGATTTTTAGTTCAATTTCTTTTCATAACAAAAACAACAAAAAGATTTTATTCTTAGGATTTTAGATGTCCTTTTATTTCGCGCGTGTTATTTATTTTCACATTTATTTATACTAATGTAATTTTCCTACTAGATGTAATAGATTAAGTAGGACTCTTTACTGCTTTCTTTATTTTTCTTCCCCCAAATTTTATGACATGTAAATATCCACCTCCCCAAAGCTTTGTAATAGCGTAGGATTTACTTTTCGCACTTTATATTTTCTGCATAATATTACTATTAGTAAATAGGCTTGTATGAAAAGACTAAAATCAAACGTTAGCTAACCTAACAAAAAGATAAAAAATAACTGAATCTCAACACACTCGCACATGCGCACCTCTAGGGTACCCCCACTTCGGTTGCCTTAGGAAACAATTACAATTCTCGAAACGTGAGAATTTTTAGTGATTGTCTTTTAGTTCAAGAGATCACAAGTCCCTCGATGACCCTTTCGACGCTGCTTCAGTTAAAAAGTGATCTTAGAACTTTAGGACAATTACTAAAAGTTCTTGCCTAGTTGCCTCAGTGACCGTAAATGTCACTTCGATAGTCTCTCAGCATCCAACGATAGGGTTACCTACTCACTAATAGTAGGATAGCATTGTCTAAAGGAAAGGAGGAAAAGAACACATTTTTCGAGTAGGTAGATAATTGTTAGGTACTTGCTCAAAAACAACTTTTTCACACCACACTTTCAAAACATTTTCAAAAACGCTTTATCAACACTCTTGAGGACTGATACAAGAGTTATCATAAAGAAAACAAGCTTTTCAAAACACACAAACACGAAAGCAATTTTTAAAAATGAGAAAGTATATAAGAGCCCGTGGAAAACCACAGATGGAAAGGGTGCTAACACCTTCTCTTTCCATAATCTACCCCCTTACTCAGAAACTCTCAAAAAAGGTCTTTTCTGTTCTTTTCACCCTTTCCTTTATTAGATAAAAGAAAATTTGGTGTCGAATCTTACTTACCACGATATTTGCGAATATAAAACGTAAAACCAGTATAACATTCGGTTCTGCCACCGTATCACAAAACTGGCGACTCTGCTGGAGAGATTTTTAAAAAAGTGGGGTTTACCTTAGGGTATAGTTCATTTCTAAATTGCTTTCCTTGTTTGTTTTGATTGCTTTACTTTTAAAGGTTTGCTTGGGATACTATAGATCCTATACCCGGATCTGGGGCATCTTTTTAGGTAAATAACAATAGATCGTGGAGACTGTATGGCATAGACCGATATGGTTGAAGCGATAACTATGTTGGTGTGACACTTTGGTTGGTACCTATATCCCTTGTGTTGAATCGAGGAGAATACGGGGCCATCGCGTGGTATCGTGAAGCACTAACGAACCTTAGAACCTTAGTTGAACAAACTTGGCCATTAGAAAGTAGTGAGATAGCCAGCCTCGGTGTAAAGCTGGGAATCAGTTGATACTCGATACTACACTCATTGAGATCAGACTTTTGGGATGTTTCGGCCGCAAGAAAAGATTTCTAAGATGAAATAATACCGATAAAGAAAGATCAGTGATATTGAGATTCCTTAGAACCCGGTTACTATTTCTAAGACAGGTTGAACCAACTAAACTTCAAGAGGGTACTTACCTATGAAATCCATGCAAGCCTAAACCTAAGGCTACTTGTTGACTTGTTTACTTTATTTGCCTAACAATTTGAACTCATTGCAGGGCTTTGTTTGTATTCCTTGCAGGACCTTGTTTGTATAAATCCAATAAATTGGTTTCTTACCCTGCACTGTTGCTTGATGCATACACATCATAGCATCATACCATATCATTTCCTTAACCATTTCAAGGATCTCAAGGGCCTGTGATGCAGGTTATGATAAAGAAGACGTCTAGAAAGGGGCAAGGGGATTCATTTTCCTCTAACCAATGCCTTCAAAAGACCAAAACACGACAACTTGAGTCAGGGGCTATGACCCATTTGATATGGTGAGATTGACTATCGTAGGAGGACCTTCAAATGATACGAAAGTTCTTCAGTCAAAGTCGCAGTTTAACTCCTAACATCTTCTTGTGTTTACCCCGTGAGGTCCTTGAAAATATTTGCATATCGTACATGTCATTGCATAACAGGTATTCCATGTACAAGCTTCTTATCCCTTCGTTGTTTATTTCAGCAAGAAGAAATGGCTCTTGAACAAACAGTAAAAGACCTTCAAGCTAAAAATGCGCAGTTTTAACAAATGTTCATGGCTTTGGCCCAGGGGAAGGAAGAACTGAAAGCTCTCGTCATCAAAGAGAAGATGAAGAAGAAGGAAAAGAAACCCGCTGGCATCCTGAATATGGGAAGAAGACTCAGAGGACCGGTTAAAGGAGCTCTAGATCTTTCAACTCCATCAAACGAAGGTGATAATCATGAAGAAGTCAACAACCCCGAGGCTGCTGAAGAAGAAGCTGATTACTCTGAGGAACAATATCCTCATGCTGAAGATAAATACAAACAGTTGGAGGATCGTCTTAATGCTATGGAGATTTAGCAAGTACCTAGCTTGGACTTTGAAGAGTTAGGGCTGGTTCCTGGAGTGGTCATCCCACCGAAGATCAAGGTTCCCACATTCGCTAAGTATGACGGTGTCTTCTGCCATAAGTTTCACTTAAGGTCCTATGTCATGAAGATCCAACCTCACGCTGTTGACCGGAAGTTATGGGTACATTTCTTCCAAGAAAGTTTAGTTGGCACGCAACTAGAGTGGTTCTATCAGCTAGAAAGAACTGACTTTCATGCATGGGAAGACTTGGCTTCTGCTTTCTACAAGCAGTACCAATACAATGCTGACCTCGCTCCAACTCGTACACAACTTCAAAGCATGTCTATGGGTTCTAGCAAAGACTTCAAGGAATATGCCCAGAAATGGAGGGATCTAGCTGGCAGGGTACAACCTCCTCTGAATGATCGGGAAATGGTAGACATGTTCATGGGAACTCTAATAGGCCCGTTATTTAATCTTCTAATTGGGAGTTCCTCATCCGGGTTCACAGAGATGGTTCTGACTGGAGAAAGGATCGAAAGTGGTATCAAGAGTGGGAAGATCCTGATGGTTGCATCCTCTAATGCTGAGAAGAAGCCATTTGCTGGTAAGAGGGAAGCCAATGATGTGTATGGCCAGAAGGGTCGTAATAAGGCAGACTACAACCAATCTGTAGCGACAGTGTTGGTCTCTAATTTGGCACGTGTGCAACGACCACAACAACGGGGTAATCAGAGAAGGAAAGACGAGCCTAAGAGACAGTTTACCAAGATCAACATGTTGTTGTCTCAAGCATTACAACATATGTTAAGGATGAATTTGATTACATTGATAAGACCTCATCCAAACCCTAAGACTTCTTCTTCTAACTACAATCCTGATGCAAGGTGTGCCTATCATTCTGGCAGTCCTAGGCACAATAATAACAATTGTTGGGCACTGAAATACAAGATTCAAAATATGACTGACACCAAGGAGATTGAGTTCGGCCCTCCTGAGACTCCCAACGTGATCATTGCTTCCATGCCAAATCAGGGCCAGGATTGGGAGCATTTTTATTCATTTGAATTCTCAAGTTGTATTTTCTTTGTTTGTTCAAACAATTATTGTCATGTCAAACTTTTTTATTTCATTAATGCATTGCACATGTTTGTCTTTAATTAATTTGTTTTCATTATGCTTAAACTGATTTCTTACTTCCCTTTTATGATATTCAACTCTTGATTAAAAGCTCTAAGCCTTTAGAGGGAGGATGACCAGAACGATACCACAATCTCTACAATATGCTTTTGAACAGGCCCCGCTGACGATGTACATGCGTTGTTTCCAATCCTAAATAGTGGAGTTATAAGGAAGATAATCCCTAGTCAACCCCTTAGAGCCTAAGAAGTAGGAGTTTTCTTTTCACACAAATTAAAACCCTTATTTATAACCTGGGGCAGGGTAGTTTTCTCAGTTAATCCATATGTGCATTCAGTCGCAAGCTTTCCATTCATACACGACAAATAGTGTAGAAGATGTTCTCTAAAAGATGGTGATGGTTCCACATAATCATTAAGAACAGGCAGTCATTATCTCTCAAAATAAAAGCCCATTAAGTCAAAACCTATGAAGGAGACTTAAGAAAAAATTGGGGCATCCCGCTGGCTGTAATCATAAAAGAAATAGTTCAGCCAAAAGACAGGGATAACAAAATAAAAAAAGAAAGAGGTCCTAAAAATACCTAACAAAAAGAAAAGGTCACGAAAATGAATGCCTTCTCAAACAAACATTCAATTTATGAATCATCACCAGAATATCAGGGCAAACATTCCAAAACTCAACTGGGATTCGAAATGCACAACTAACTGAGCATAGGACTGGAGAACATCACGAAGAAAGGGTGGGTACAAATAAATTTTGAGCCTTTATCCTTTGTTTCTTAAACCGTGAACCATGCCATGTTACAACCCTTAAAATTCCTAGCTGAAGCATGGGTTAGTTCGAGAGCATATTGTTACAAAGGTTTCCTGAATCCTGTAAGGTTTGCTATAAATCATGAGTTGATATCACATTCTTGCAAATTTTGTTTTACTACAAAAAACACATTTTTAAAAAATTTCAAGACAGACATAAGCTTTGAATTCTTTAAATGACATTCTTTGCATATGGTTAATTGTTCAAATGGCAGAGAAATTCACATAACGAATATTCAGCGAACGAAGGCCCCCTCAATAGACAGAATCAGCTCAGACAGAAAAAACATTCCCAATAACAAGACTTTCTTAATCAAGCGGCATGACATGGTGTCTAATTAATTTGGGTCAGTCAAGCCAATATGCATAGAATCTCTCCAAAAATGCTGAATAGCCAGGGGCAGATCTCCATCTGAATCACTCGGAGGCTGTTACATTGATCGGGGATTCTAGTAGAAAATCATTGTGAAATTTGAATCTTTGGTACCACCAAATTGCTTGTATGTGCCAGTAGTATCATGTCTTCGAATCCTTTCATGACAGTTTTTAGAAAAGATACCTAGGAAATTCAAGACCATCAGAAACTTGATCAAACATCAGGTGCCCCAGATTCATCCTGAAGCAGCCCCACACAGGCTCCCACGTATGAAAGGGCACATACGATCATATAAACATTTTTCTGGCATTTCTATAACACTTTTTGTCATAGACGGTGACAACTCGCCACATCCTATGAGCGCGAACATAGTCGGAAAATACTACGCATGAATAAAGACCCGCTAGGTTGACTAGCCTAGGAAAAATTAAGGGCATCCCGGCGAACCAAAAGAGTTTGGGCAAAAATTAGGGATATATACAAAAATTATACACCCGGCAAGTCGAGAGCCTGAAAAGGCAGCTTGAGCAAAAAAAGGTATCCCGGTGGACTAAAAACCCGAAAGGGCGATCCAGGCAAAAGTTAGGGATTAAAAACGTATGACTATGTCCCTTCATCTTGTCATTTGTTTATCATTAGAAGAATTATCATCCTGATCAGCATTTACCAAGCCCCCCAGGAGTTGGGATGACACTCAAACGATCCACAAAGTCTCAACAGGTACTTTCTTCAGCAGGTACAGAGGCAGAGTGTGATACGGTGGCAGAACCGACTGTGATACTGGTTTTGCATTTTGTATTCACAAATGTTGCGGTAAGCTAGAGTCACCACCGACTTTTCTTTTATCCAACAAAGGAAAGGGTGAAAAGAACAGAAAGAGACCTTTTTTCGAGATTTTGAGTAAGGGGGTAGATTATGGAAAGGGAAGGTATTAGCACCCTTTCCATCCGTGGTTTTCCACGGGCTCTAAGGTACTTTCTCATTTTGAAAACTGTTTGTGTGTTCGTGTGTTTTGAATGTTTTTTGTTTGCTTTATGATGACTCTTGTATCAGTCATCAAGAGTGTGATAAAGCGTTTTTTAAAGTAGTTTTTGAAAGTGTGTAAGTGTAAAAGAAATTGGTTTTGAGCAAGTACTAAAGAACAGTCTACCTACTCCAAAAAGGATGTTCTTCCTCCTTTCCTTTAGATAGTGCTATCCTACTATTAGTGAGTAGGTAGCCCTATTTTCGGATGTTGAGGGACTATCGAAAGGGACGTTATGGTCATTGAAGGCAACGAGTAAGGATATCTTAGCATTTCGAAGGGACTGTCATCATATAGGAAACATCGAGGGACAAGATCATGTACCAAAAGGAAACTCGAGGGACATTTAGGGACCATGATCTTTTATGATGACTTTTATACCGAGGGTCTTTGCTAAGATATCCCTACGTTCGAGGGACATGACCATTTCTGAGGCAACCAAGTGAGGTATACCCTAAGGGTGCCAGTGTGAAAAGTGTTTTTTTCAGTTATATTATCTTGAGGCTAGTGATATAACAATTAATTTGATTAATCTTGTCATGCACACTGTGATATGGTGGCAGAACCGACTGTTAATATTGGTTTACGTTTATTGTTCCCAAATGTCATGGTAAGCAAGAGTCGCCACCGACTTTTCTTTTGTCCAATAAGGAAAGGGTGAAAAGAACAAAAAAAGACCTTTTTTGGAGATTTCTGAGTACGGGGGGTAGATTATGGAAAGGGAAGGTGTTAGCACCCTTTCCATCCATAGTTTTCCATGGGCTCTTAGGTACTTGCTCATTTTCTAAAATTTCTTGTGTTTGTGTGTTTTGAAAAGCTTTGAAAATGCCTTAGTGCGGCGATTCACTTTATGACAACCCTTGTATCAGTCCTCAAGAGTGTGATAAGGCGTTTTGAAAACATTGTTTGAAAAGTGTTTGAAAGTGTGGTGTGTAAAAATAATTGTATGAGCAAGTACCTAACAGTTATCTACCTACTCGAAAAAAGTTTGTTCTTTTCCTCCTATCCTTTAGACATTGTGTGATACGGTGGCAAAACTGACTGTTAATATTGGTTTGTGTTTTTTGTTCGCAAATGCCGCGGTAAGCAAGAGTCACCACTGACTTTTTTTATCCAACAAAGGAAAGGGTGAAAAGAACAGAAAAAGACCTTTTGAGAGTTTTCTGAGTACGGGGGGTAGATTATAGAAAGGGAAGGTGTTAGCACCCTTTCTATCCATGGTTTTCCATGGGCTCTTAGGTACTTGCTCATTTTGAAATTGCTTGTGTGTGTTTTGAAAAGTTTTTGTTTAACTTCATGGTAACCCTTGTATCTGTCCTCAAGAGTGTGACGATGTTGTTTTTGAAAATTGTTTTGAAAGTGTTTGTGTGAAAGAGTTTTTGTTGTTTTGAGCAAGTACTTAAGAGTTTCTACCTACTCGAAAAGAAATTTTGTTTTCTCGTTTCCTTTAGACAACGCTATCCTACTATTAAGGAGTAGGTAGCCCCATCGTTGGAGTTTAAGGGACATTCGAAGGGACAATTACGGTCACATAAGCAATGATTAGGAAACCTTAGTAGTTACCCTAGGGTCTTAAATATCTTTCCGAGGCAACATTCGAATGGGTCATTTTTTATCTTTTAAGACTAGAGGGAAACCACTAAAACTCCCTATACTTCATGACCGTTTACCGAAGGCAACCGAAGTGGGATAAACCCTAGGTGTGAACATGTGCATGTGTTTGATTTAAGTTGATTATCTTTGCAAAATTAGAGTTTTCTATTGTTTTAATTTCATTTTTCTTTTACATGCAAGCCTATTATCCATACATCTAGACAGTTCATAGTTGCGGAAATTAAAAGCGGAAAAGTAAATCTATGCTATTACAAAGCCTTGGGGAGGGGGTTACATAACCAAAAACTGGGGATTAAACATTAAATAATATGCAGTAAACCCTAATTAAAAGCTATTACAAACTCGAAGCAAATACAATAATTAGAATTAAAAAATAAAATATTGCGTGTGCGACTAATTAAATACAGGAATCAAAGGCTAAAATCAAAGAAAATCAAAGAAAATATTTTTTGTTATTTTTTGATTGAGAAATTTAACTATTTGCAAATTAACTATAATTTTCTAATTGATTTTAATTATAAAAAAAGTGCCCTAATTAAATTAATCTAATTAATTAATGAAATAAAATATTTTATGAAAAAAATCTAATTTTGATGTTTTTGTGATTTTTTGATTTAATAAAACATGATTTTTTTTGTAAAAATAATTAAACAAATAATTAAAATAAATAAAAGAAATTAAAAATAAAAATTAGACTGGGCCTGGTGTGAAAGCAGTCTTGGAGGTGTGAATTGGAATTCTCAGGCCCGAAATAGCTGACCCAAGGCTGGCGTGTGATCCAGTGAGGATCCCCTTTGGAGGTTCACCATGCGCTGCTTCCTGGAGGCGTGAGATCTGGCCAGGACGTGATCTGATGGTGATGGATCTTAAGGCGCATAGCATGGACCAGGGCGTGCAGCACATGGAATCTGCAGAGAAATAGTGAGAAAAAACACCAAAGCACACGTTTGAGATCGAACCTAGGACGTTAGCTTTATACCTCCCTTCCTTGACCAACTGTGCTAGCTACTCATTCGTTAATATGATAAAACAAATAAAACATAAAGCAAGCAAAGTAGTCTTTCCCAAAAACGCATGTGTGATTCAAATCTCCCAATGGGAGTCTTACACCTAATTGTCTTCTTACCCATAACTGTTGTTTTTTATATCAGCTTTTACCTACGGACAAAACCGTAGCTACATCCCTGCAAGATTCAAAAAAGTAATACAAGCAAGATAAATCAAAACCAAAGGTATAGATCAGTTGCAAATCATTCCCTAAGTTTATTGGTACCCATAACTTGGTCTAATTTCGCCTCTACGGTGAGTCCCCAATTTGGGACCTTAAAACCCTAACAATGGCATCGTGCCATTCCTGCACTTGAACTCAGATTAAACCATCAAAAACAATGCAAATATGATAACAAGCATGGATATGTGATCAAAACATGTTTATAATGGGTAAATTAATAAATTCGATTTTGAGAAAAATATGCTAACCGTGGTACTGTAAGGGCACGATTCTTGGTGTTTTTTTTCCTTGAGGATGATTGGAATAGCTTCAGAACACGTCCAAGAACGAATTGCTGACTTTGAAATTGCTTGAATTGGTATATGGAAGAGAATCCAATCTACACTTTTTTGATAGGAAATTGAGTTTTGTTTTCAGTTTTCACGACCCAATCCTCCTTCTTATGCTTTGGATATGTTGTGTATATATGATAGAATGATTTAGGTAAACAAAAACAGATGCAATCTTGAGAAATTATGGAAAAGAGATTTGATTTGCCTCTTGTATTTTTTATTTCTAAATTTGTCCGAATCATGATCTTTCCCAATCCAATTATACCTTGCACGATTTGGATGATTTACTAGTTGTTTATTGACTCATAATATGCTCATAAAATCAAATCTTGGATTTTATTTCATTATTCTACTATTTAAATTTATTTATTTTGATTTAAATGGATACAAAATCAAAACAAATGATAAAAATAATAAAATAATAAGTGAATAAGTTCAGGGGTCGTGGGTCCTCTTAGGAACAATTTTCAAACAAGAAAATATGGGCCCATTTGGAGAAAACAAAGTCATTTTGATTAATGTTGACTTCATGCACATTTCTAAAAATTGGTCAACTTTAACAATACATATCTCCCTCAATTTTAACACCAAGAAGGTGTTCTTGGACTTTTTAGAAATCTTAGGATGTCCTCTAAACAACCCTTTTGGTTTAATATCAATTGTATCTTCCATGTTCATGTAAGAAGCTTTGACCTAAAAGGTGTTTTTGTTAACTGTTGAAAAGGGCCTATAATGTCTGAATTTATATCTTTTCATGAGTGCATTTATTGAAATTGAGGGATGAATATGAGTTGTAGGTAATTGAATCCTCTTCAAGATGAGCCTTGGATGTGAACTTTCTGATAAAGTATGAGAAAGTTATGCCTGGTCAAAGTGTGGTTGACTTTTCCTATAGAAACCCTAATTTAGCAACTTTTGAGTTTTGATGAATTTGGAGGATTCCTTGAGGAATCATGATCAACCCTTGATCAAATGATGAATATTACTTTAAAATGTTGATGTTGACCAAAAATCTTAAAGTTTGACTGTATGTGGATCACAATTGACTTTTGACCTAACATATTTGATTTCTAGGCATCTGAGCAGTTGACTGAGCAAACTTGTAGTGAAAGGCATGAAACTTGGCATGAATGATCTTGAGAACATATTAGGGCAATGGAAATAATTTGGGACCCTTGTAACTCATACATCTTTATGTAAATGAAAACCCTAGTTTGAGGCTCATAGCCTTAGGGGGAGGATTTGTCTGGTCAATCCTTAGGCATCCTTGGGCAAGTTGAAGACCTCTAGGAGTATGTTTTGAGTAAAAATGAGAGGGAAAATTTTGAGGTACAACACAGTTCTATCCTACTATTAGTGAGTAGGTAGCCCTATCGTTGGATGTATGAGGGACTTATGGAAAGGGACGTACGATCACTAAGGCAACAGGGAAATATCTCTTAGTAACTATCCTAAAGCACTAAGATCACTTTTATACCGAGGAAACAGTCGAGAGGGTCATCGAGGGACTAGTGATCTCTAGACTTAAGGACAGCCACTAAGAACTCTCACGTTTCGAGAATTGTGATCGTAATTCGAAGGCAACCGAGTGAGGTATACCCTAAGGAAGCAAGTGTGCAGCAATGTACTTTTTTCAGATATTTTATCTTGCGCAATTAGGGTTATCTAGGTTCAATTAATCATTATCTTTCAGGCAACCCTATTAAACATTCACCTAAATAGTTTATTGAGCGGGAAAATAAATGGAGGAAAGATAAAGTTCCTAATTATTACAAGGCTTTGGTGCAATTACATAATTAATGACTGAAAAGTAAAAATGCGGAATTGAAAAAAAACCTAATTAAGCTATTATAAACCGAACGCAGTTACATCAATAGTAATATTTAATCGTGCAGAAAAAATAATTGCACGTGAGAATTAACTGGAAAGAAAGTTCAAAACCCTAGAAATCTAATTTGATTATTAAAAATATTTTGGGATTTTATGAGAAAAAGAATTGAATTTAACCTAATTTTTCTAATTAATTTTAATTGATGGAAAATAAATTAAAGTTGGTCAAATTAATTTATTTACAAACATTAATTTATTAAAAAAACTAAATCCTATTTTTTGTGATTTTTAATTTTGTGATTTTTTAGAAAAATATTTGATTAATAAAAAATAGTTAAACTAAATAATGATAAAATAAAAAAACTAGAAAAAAATTAGAAATTAAGCCTGAGAGAGGTGTAGGCCCAGATTTGAGGGTGTTGTTGCTGAATTCTGCCAAGTTCAAGTCTGGTTGGCCCATAGCAAGCGTTGGATTCAGTGGGAGGCTTGCTGGGACATCCACCATGGGGATGTAGCCTGGAAGCATGAGATCTGGCCAACGAACGATCCAATGGTGATGATCTGGAGGCATATAATGAGTGCGTTTGTGATGAAAGCATGGGATCTGCAAGGAAATATTGAGAAAAATATTATGTAAGAGGCAGGGATCGAACCCCTGACCTCCTACACACAACGCCTTATGACTCTTCCTTCTTACCACTGAGCCAACGCTTCACTCATTATGTCAAATACAAATAATATATTATATAACATAATGAGTCAGTGATATAACAAAACGCGTGCGAGATTCAAACTGTCCAACCAGGTTTGGACACACCATCATCTTCTCCAAAGGAACTGTCATTTTAGACAGGACCTTTACCTACGGCCATATGCTGTAACTATAAACCTGCAAATCTCAAAAATCAACACTAGGCGAGATAAATCAAATCTATTTACATAGATCAATTGGGTTTGATCTCTTGAGTGCAATGGTGTTCATCTTTAGCCCCGATTTTTCCTGAAACGAAAAGCCCTAAAACGAACCTCTAAACCCTAACAATGGCAAGTTGTCAAATATGCCTCAAAACTCATAATTAATTATACAAACATATTCTAAATGATGATACAAACATGAATGTATATTTAGAAATCGTTTATCATGCGTGTATATTCAAAATCAGATTCAAGAACAAAGGGCATATCATGGGGTCATGGAGGATGATTCTGGACGTCTTGATGCGTGCAAGTGATCCAGCTAGCTTCCAAATATGCCCAATAATAGATTTCCAACCTTCAAAGTCCTTGAATCTGCCTCTAAATCAAAATTCGATCACTACTTTTTTGTCAAAAGTTGAGTTTTGTTCTACCAATTAGGGTTTGTTATGCATATATAGTAGAAGCAATTAGGTCAATAAAATTAATTTGAATCTTTGCAAATTGATGAGAAAAGATTTGATTTGTGCCTTGTATACTTTGTTTCTAAAATAGGGTTTGTTATGCATATATAGTAGAAGCAATTAGGTCAATAAAATTAAGTTGAATCTTTGCAAATTGATGAGAAAAGATTTGATTTGTGCCTTGTATACTTTGTTTCTAAAATAGGCCAAATCATGATCTTTTCCAATCCAATTCTCCCCTGTACGAATTATATTATTTTCCAACTGATCATGGATCCATAATGTGCTCACAAGATCTAATCTTTGACTTTATTTCATTATTCCATTATTTTAAATGATTTAATTTGATTTTAATGAATAAAAAATCAAAACAAATAATAAAAATAATAAAATAATAAGTGGATAAACTTAGGGGTCTTCGGACATATTAGGAACAAGTTTCAAACAAGAAAACATCGGCCCATTTGGAAAAAAATCAATTTTGATCAATGTTGACTTCATGCCCATTTCTAAAAATTGGTTAACTTTAGCAATGCATATCTCTCTCATTTTTTACCCTAAGAGGGTGTTCTTGGACTTTTTAGAAAACTTAGGATGTCCTCTAAATAACCATTTTAGTTTCATCTCAATTGGATCTTCCATGTTCATGTAAGGAGCTTTGAACCAAAAAGTGTTTTTGTTGACTTTTTGAAATGACCTATAATGTATGAACTTGTATATTTTGATTGAGGCATTTCTTGAACTTGAGGGATGAAGAGAAATTGTAGTTAATTGGATTCTCTTCAAAATGAGCATTGGTTGGAAAATTTCCGATAAAGTATGAGAAAGTTATGCCTGGTCAAAATTTGGTTGACTTTTCCTATAGAAACCCTAATTTGCCATTTTTGACTTTTGATGAGTTAGTAGCATTTCTTGAGGAATCATGATCAACCCTTGATCAAATGATGGATATTACTTTAAAATGTTGATGTTGACCAAAAATCTTGAAGTTTGACTGTATTTGGGCCACAGTTGACTTTTGACCTAGTAAAGTTGATTTTCAAGCATTTGAGTAGTTGACTGAGCAAACTTATTGTGCAAGGAATGAAACTTGGAATGGATGACCTTGAGGACATATTAGGACAATGGAGACCATTTGGGACCCTTGTAACTCAACCATCTTGATGAGGAGTGAAACCCTAGTTTAAGGCTTATTGTCTTAGGAGGAGGATTTGTCTGGTCAATTCTTGGTCATCCTAGGGCATGTTGGGGATTTCAATGGGCGTGTCTTGAGTGAAATGGGAGGGAAAATTTTGGGGTACAACAGCTGCCCCTGTTCAATCTTCTTAAGCCTGAGGATGTAGATTGGCTGGTCTGCCTTTCGTGATCTGAAGGTGAAAGATGATTGAACACTAGAGTGCCTAGAAATTTGCACTCGTTTGAAATGATACTTGATTGTGTAGGTAATATCGGGAATGGGCTTATAGATGCCATTTGGAGAAGATGACAGACGATTTTTGGAGATGGGCTTAAAGATGCCATCCAAAATATATGACGGAGAGTCGTCGGAGATGGGCTTAAAGATGCCATCTGAAGTAGATGCTGACTTCATAAGAAGTCTCTTTATGGGGATCCCTGTTCCTGTTGTTTGAGGAGGACTCCATTGGAGAATGTTGATTTTTGTTGTTCTCTTGCTTAAGGAGAACTCTGTGGGGAATAGATTCTAGGAGCTTCAGTTGTCCATGGCTCTACTGAGGGGTTATCTCTGGATTGGAGAGATAAAAGTTTGTTGTTTTCTGGTTAAAATCCAGGCTTGGTAGTAATTCGCTGGGGAGAATGAAATTAACTTCTACCTGGAAACGTATCAGAAGAAACCTGTGTAGGGTTGTTTCAGGATGAGTTCAGGTAAGACGTCATATGGAAGTGTAAGAGAAGGACCCTGTGTAGGGTTACTTCAACAGATATATGAGAGGGATCCTAGGTAGGGCGGCTTCAGGATGAGTCCGGGTAAAACTACATCGGGAAATTGTATGAAGGAACTTGGGTAGGATTGCTTTAGGATGAGTCTGGGTAAAACTACATCTGGAAATTGTAAGAAGGAACCTGGGTAGGGTTGCTTCAGGATGAGTCCGGGTAAAACGGCATCTGAACTGAAAAGGAACCTGGGTAGGGTGTCTTCACGATGAGTCCGCGTAAAACTTCAGAAGGAACCTGGGTAGGGTTACTTCGAGATAAGTCTGTGTAAAACTTCAGAAGGAACCTGGGTAGGGTTACTTCGGGATAAGTCCGTGTAAAACTTCAGAAGGAACCTGGGTAGGGTTACTTCGGGATAAGTCCGTGTAAAACTTTAGAAGGAACCTGAGTAGGGTTACTTCGGGATGAGTCCGTGTAAAACTTCAGAAGGAACCTGGGTAGGGTTACGTCGAGATAAGTACGTGTAAAACTTTAGAAGGAACCTGAGTAGGGTTACTTCGGGATAAGTCTGTGTAAAACTATTTTTAGAAGTCGGAAGAAACCCCTGTAAGATTGCTTCATGTCGAGCCCGCGTAAAGCTGTATTTGGAAGTTAGGAGAAACCCGTGTAAGATTGCTTCATGATGAGCCCGTGTAAAGATATATTTTAGAAGGAGAAGGAACTCGCGTAAGATTGCTTCGTGAAGAGCCCGTGTAAAGTTGTATTTGGTCGCGTAGATAATTACTCTGTTTAGTTTCAGGATCTAATCTTGGACCTGTTGGAAATTGTTGATGATAAATATCTGTTGATTGATCTTTCCTGAAAAAGTAAAGCGTTAGCTGTATGCAATGTCATGATGTATGAAATGCATTGTGTAATGATGTTCTCAAAATAAATGAGATTATGTCGTATGCATTTGTACTGCATATGCCATGACGTTTGTAGAATAATGTATAAATGCAATATGTGAATGTATTAGTTGTTCTATTGCAGCGTTGTTGAATTAGGGAAAATAAATCCCTGATTTCAGTTGGTGTGATACGGTGGAAGAACCGACTGTTTTGAAAATGCTGGTTTGTGTTTTGCGTTTGTACTCGCAAAATGTCGCGGTAAGCAAGAGTCGCCACTGACTTTTATTTTATCCATCTGGAAAGGAAAAAAAGCACAAAAAATTTCCTTTTTTGAGATATTCTGAGTACGGGGGGTAGATTATAGAAAGGGAAGTGTGATCGGTGGATCTGGAACTGACTGTTTAATGCTGGTTCGCGAAATGTCGCGTAAGCAAGAGTCGCCACCGTCTTTTATTTTCTCCAAATGGAAAGGACAAAAGCACAGAAAAATTCCTTAAAGAGATTGCTCTCGGTTCGGGAGGTAGGTTATAGAAAGGGAAGGTGTTAGCACCCTTTCTATCCATGGTTATCCATGGGCTCTTAGATACTTGCTCAATGTGTTTTCAAAATTGTTTGTTTGTTTTTCAATGTGGGTTTTAAAAAAGTTTCTTTGAAAATTCCAGTTCGACTCTTGTATCAGAGTGTTTGAAAAATTGCTTTGAAAGCTTTTGAAAATGTGTTGGTGTGAAAAGATTTTTGTTTGTTTTTGAAGAGAGCAAGTATCTACGAGAACCTACCTACCCTAAGGAATTCGTCTGTGTAGATGTCCTTTAAAGTAGTGCCATCCCACCATTGAGAGGTAGGTAGCACCACCGTTGGAGGTGTTCGGGTCAATTCGAGTTTTTAGGGACATGGTGATCACCAGAGCAATGGGAAGACACCTTAGAAGCTACCCTCATGCCAGGTTCCCGGATCATGAGGACTTACTAAGACATCCTCTACTCGACGATCACCTTTCGAAAGGCAAGGCAACAGTGAGGCGTACCCTAGGGGTGGTGTGTGCGAATTGTGTGTCATTTTCATTGATATTTGTCTTGTCATGTTCATTGTGATCTACGCTTGATTTTATTTAAGGCCATTCATTCTTGCATGCTTTGTTTAATAGTTAAAAGTTGCGAGGAAAAATAAATCTAAAGCTATTACAAATGGCGCGGGTCCACATCGCCAAAAATTAAACCGGACCCGATTTGACGGAAAGTAAATAAAGCAAATAAAGAATTAAAAAGTGCGAAGAGTAAATGTTACAAAGCTTTGGGAGAGATACATAATTATTTAAACGACATAAAATAAATATGCGAAATTAAACAAATTACGAACGAGGGCGTTGGACCCTTTTGCAAAATATTAAATTAATGAATTAATTAATTAAAATTAAAAGAAAGCAAGAATTTGTTTTTTTGTATTTTTAGGATTTAATGAAAAAGAGAATTAATGAAAATTAAAATTGAATGCAAACCCTAATTCTATTTATTTTTAAATTTATTGAGAAAAAATGTTGAAGTTTTTAACCTAATTGAAACCTAAGTTATTTATGTACAATTTTAATTATGAAAATAAAATATTGTGAAAAAGGAAAATTAAAAGGAATAAAATTTATTAAACCTAATTCTACATTTTTTATATTTTTGTTAAAAGAATTAAAGTTAAAGCACCTAATTTAAATTAATTAATTTACATGCAATTTGTTTATGAAAATAATTAAAATAAAATATTTATTATGTTTTTTGTCTTTTCTGATTTTTTAGGTATTTTTTATATTTGGTAAAAATAATTAATTGAATCAAAACAATAAAGCAAATAAAATAACAATAATTGAAAAAAAAAATAAAATATGAAGACAATTGCAAACCAGGGGGGGGGGGTTCAGGCCCCAATTGTGAGGTATGCTTTAGGAATTCAGGCCCAATGCGCTGAGGCCTTTTTTGACTTTCATAGCTTGCGTACATCAACGTTGACTCACGTTTGTGGTGCTCTCCAATCCCAGCCTTTGATTTGGATTTGTTAGACGCGTGTACGCTTAGATGACGAAGAAACATGATAGTCCTCAACGTAAGCGCTGCATAGGAACTGTTAATGAAAAGTAGTATGGAAATTATGCAGACCTGGGGCTCGAACCCAGGTCATATGCTTTGCCAATAGACTCGCTTGCCATCTGTGCCAGTTGCGCGTTGTTAATATATAATAACAATCAAATAATATAAAAAAAAACAAGGTTAGTGGGAGTCAGCGCGCGAACTTTCAAACCGTCCAACCATTGATGGCCACGAGTTCGTCTTCTTCACTTTTCCTGAAACAATAAAAACAAAGGCCACGGTTTTGAAGACGTTCTCTTAGGCCTGTTTCCAGAAAATAGCGACTAGCCCTCAGTCGCTCATAAATTGAGCGCGAGGGTTGGTTTCTGTCCGTCCAAAGGCGCTTGTTCTAATGATCAAGGTCATATATCCCAATTTTACCTGGTTTCAAAATCCCCAATTGGAAGCTCTGCAAACCCTAAAATTTAACAATGGCGATTTCTTGTATAGCTCATAAAAACACAATTAATTCATCCAGTTAGCTTCAGAACGCATTACTCAATACAAATGCATAATCAAAATGCCATGAAAACGCTTAAATCTGGAAATACGAATTTGAAAAATATAAGAGAAAAGTGGATTTCTGTATACCAATTCAACGTGTTTGGATGAATGTTCTGGATTGGAATATGATCAGTGAAGCTTCAGGAAGCCAATGGAATAGGTCTTGTGCTTTGAATCGACCTAAAAAGCTGTTTTCAGTTTTGAGTTTCTAAGGAATTTTTCCAAGTTTGCAATGGCCTTTCTTGCGCAGCTAAGAGTCCATCTCCATTAGGGTTATGATCCTGGCATATATATGAATCAATTAGGTTAACAAATTGGATCCAAATCTTTTGTAATCATTGATTGAATATTTGATTTTTTTCCACCATAATTTTCATATCTTTTTCAAGTTTTTTGTATCAATTAGCATCCAATTAAGCCAAATCTTTCCATAATTGTACAAGCACGAAATATTGAGTTCAAAACATGCATGAAAAGATTCATTAGGTCAAGTTATATATTTTTCACATATTTAAATGATTTAAATGAATTAATATGAATAATAATTCAAATAAATAAATAAAAAATGAGAAAATACTTCCCTTTGGGCCAAGTGGTCGTGCACATGCTTGGAATGATGAATCATGGAAGCAAAATGGGCCCATTAGCAATTTTAGACCATTTGAATCAATGTTGACTTTTCAAAATATCCAAAACTTTCCCAACTTCCACAAGGCATAACTTGCTCAATTTTTAAGCTTTTCTCATGTTCTTAGACATTTTGGAAAGGTCTTTGAGTCCTCTAACCAATGTCTTTGGTCCCATGTCATTTTGATTTACCAATCTCAAGTTATGGCCTTTGACTTAAAGTCCCTTTTTGTTGACTTTTGAAAATGACCTATAATGTTGAAATTGATAACTTTTTGTGAGATCATTTCTTGGACTTGAATTATGAAGATGAGTTGTAGGAAATGTCTTTCTCTTCAAAATGAGCTTTGGATGGAATTTTTCTGATAATCCATGTGAAAGTTATGCCCTGGTCAATTTCAGTTGACTTTTTCAGCTGTCCAAATAAGGAAACTTTTGCATCTTGATGATTTTCTGAGCCAAATTTTGAGAATCATGATCAAGCATTGATCAAATGATGTTTGTGGCTTCAAAATGATATGTTGACCAAAAATTTGAACTTTTGACTGTCAAATGACCATTTTGCCCCTACAGTTGACTGTAGTGCAATTTAGGGTTTTGACTGTGCAATTTTGTGTTGAATGCCTTGAAACTTGATATGAGGATGCTTGACCATATTTGTAGGCATATGAGACTTGATTGGGCCTTTGAAAACTTCCTTTTCTTGATCAGTACACAGACCCTAGTTTTGACTGTATAGGAGACCTTTGCACTGTGCAACCCTTGGGGAATTTTGTGACTTGGCTTGGCAATTTCTTGAAGAATATGGGAGGGCAAATTTTGGGGTGCAACAGTTGCCCCTGTTCAATCTTCTTAGACCTGAGGATGCAGATTGGCTGGCGTGCCTTTCGTAATCCGAGGGTAGAAGATGATTGGACACTAGAGTGCCCAGAAATTTGCGCTCACATGTTAGCAGTGTGATGGGGGAATGGGCTTATAGATGCCATTTGAAGATTGCTGGATAGGATGATGGGCTTATAGATGCCATCTGGATGTTGGTCGCGTAGGAGATTCCTTAGCGAGAACCTGTATACCTGCAAAAGAACAAATGAGTACCTGACACGCTGCAGGAGCTGATTTTAGATGCTTGGTATAGATGTGTCCTGACTGGTTACAGGAGCTGAGTCTGGAGCTTCAAACGGCGATGAATGAACCAGGGATGGTTACTGCCTTAGCATGAATGGTAAGAGAACCTTGGGCGACTTTAACTTCAACAACGCTCATTGAGAAAAATCTTGGGTGTCTTCTACTGGGATAAGAATCAGGGAGATCTTCGGGTCGATCTGACTGAACCAGAGAAGGCCTTTGACTGGATAAGCATCAGGAAAATCTTAGGGTCGATTTAACTGAACCGGACAAGGTCTTGAAATATCTTCAACTAGATAAGCATCAGGGAGATCTTGGGGTCGATCTGACTGAACCAGAGAAGGCCTTTGACTGGATAAGCATCAGGAAAATCTTAGGGTCGATTTAACTGAACCGGACAAGGTCTTGAAATATCTTCAACTGGATAAGCATCAGGGAGATCTTAGGGTCGATCTGACTGAACCAGAGAAGGCCTTTGACTGGATAAGCATCAGGAAAATCTTAGGGTCGATTTAACTGAACCGGACAAGGTCTTGAAATATCTTCAACTGGATAAGCATCAGGGAGATCTTAGGGTCGATCTGACTGAACCAGAGAAGGCCTTTGACTGGATAAGCATCAGGAAAATCTTGGGGTCGATTTAACTGAACCGGTCTAGGTCTTGGAATATCTTCAACTGGATAAGCATCAGGGAGATCTTGGGGTCGATCTGACTGAACCAGAGAAGGCCTTTGACTGGATAAGCATCAGGAAAATCTTGGGGTCGATTTAACTGAACCGGTCTAGGTCTTGGAATATCTTCAACTGGATAAGCATCAGGGAGATCTTGGGGTCGATCTGACTGAACCAGAGAAGGCCTTTGACTGGATAAGCATCAGGAAAATCTTAGGGTCGATTTAACTGAACCGGTCTAGGTCTTGAAATATGATTGAGAACTTCAACTGCATCTTTCCTGAAAGGTAAAAGTCAGTCATATACAATGCATGATATGGATCAAGCAATGCTGTTCTCAACATAAATGAGATTCGTATGATATGATGCGTCTATGCATGCTATAATGATGTATGTGATGTTTTATGTATGTTTTTGTCTAGGAAAGGGAATCCTTGACGGGTGCCGGGAAGTCGTATCCTGGGCTGATGTTGAAGAATAGATTTTGCTTCCGCTGGGGATGATAACTGCAAGAATACCGGTAGGAGAAGATAACTCCGTTACGGAATAAACTTGGCGAATGGGAGATTTTGCGGGGAGAAAAGATACTCTAGCGACCATGCTGGGAAGCAATACTCTGTGGGAAGAGGGATGCCTTGCTGAGTGTTGATGATAATTTGCTGGGGATATCTTTGCTGTATTGGAAGTATTGGTAGACTTCGCTGGGGTAAGAAGACTTCGTCGAGGACGCTCTTTCCGTGGCTTTTGGCTGAGGATAACCCAGTTATATCCTGTTGAGGCAATAACTCTTTAAATCAAGCCGGACGACGCGTTCGTGCTCTGTGAGGGGATAAGCTTCCAGAATCTACTGGGGATAAGCTTACGGCTTGGGGATATGAATTCCAACTTTCCTGGGGAAACTGGATTGGACTCTTCTGGGGAGTTTGAACTGCATCGGGGAAGTGACTCTTTTGACCATTGATATACCGCTGGGGAACAATCTTTAGACCAAGACTGCCGAGGATGCTTGTTAAGAATATATGTATTGCTGCTGGGGAATGTTGATATCTGCTGGAGAATACCCAACTTCCTTGAGATTTGATAATTTTGCTTGGAGAAGAATGCGCTGTTTTACTGAACCACTCTCTGGGGAATTAAGGTATCTGGTTATGTTCTTTAGCTGAACCTACCTTGGTACCTTGGAGGATAGAACAATTAGACTGCTCAGACAACTCTTTTATTGCCCCTGTTTCTAGTGTCACCTGCAATTAATTCCTTTGTTTCGTATGCAAATATTTGTGAATTAGCAAACTATTGTCAATGCATATATCACAAATTGAATCTTGGACGTTCTTCGCAAAACAAAACGGAAAAAGAAACACTTGGCACGTTTAACTGAAAATATATTTGTATTGATTTTGAATGGCCTGAAAATAGGCGTTTTGTATACAAGAGGCCGACGTCCTAGTAAGAGGAACGTCGCCGAACAAGAGAGTTTATACAGATTTTGTACAAAAGAGAATAAAACAGCTGTGTGAAATGAATGATCCCACTGGGTTTCAACTCTTCTATTGCCTTTATAACTCCGAGCGTCTCATCACTTGATGACCTTGGTTGAAGGTGAAGCTGACTGATCGATGCCATCTGAACTTGATGTAGATACCGGATTCTAGATGCCAAGTGATCAATGAGACATAATATTACGCTTTTATCCCTAATTTTTGCCTGGACCGCCCTTTCGGGTTTTCAGTCCACCGGGATACCCATTTTTGCCCAAGCCGCCTTTTCAGGTTTTCGACTTGCCGGGTGTACAGATTTTTTTCATTTTCATCCCTTCATTTTGCCCGAACCCTTTTGGTTCGACGGGAAGCCCTAATTTTTGCCTAGGCATGTCAGCCTAGCGGGTCTTTTTTCATGCGTAGTATCTTTTTACTATGTCTGCATTGGCGGGGTGAGGAAGGTCGTCACCATCCATATTGGTTAATATCATTGCTCCTCCTGAGAACACATGCTTAACCACAAATGGCCCTTCGTACGTGGGGGTCCATTTGCCCCTTGGATCACTCTGAGGAAGGATGATTCTCTTGATTACCAGATCCCCAACTTGATATTCCTGTGGTCTGACCTTTTTGTTAAATGCCCTGATCATCCGTTTCTGATACGTCTGACCATGACAGATAGCAGCAAGTCTCTTTTTGTCAATGAGGTTGAGTTGATCAAGTCGTGTCTGGATCCAATCGTCTTCGTTCAGATTTGCATCCTTCATTATCCGGAGAGAGGGAATTTGTACTTCGATCGGCAAGACTGCCTCCATACCATAAACCAGAGAGAAAGGAGTTGCCCCGGTTGACGTCCTAGCTGAGGTACGGTACACATGCAGAGCGAACGGTAACATCTCGTGCCAATCTTTATAAGTCACTGTCATCTTCTGCACGATTTTCTTGATGTTCTTATTTGCTGCTTCTACAGCCCCATTCATCTTCGGTCTGTAAGGAGAAGAATTGTGGTGCTGTATCTTGAACTGTTCGCAGAGCTCAGCGATCATCTTGTTGTTCAGATTGGTATCGTTGTCTGTAATAATCCGCTCGGGGACGCCGTACCGACATATCAGGTTATGCCGAATAAACCGTGCCACAACAGTCTTGGTTACCGTAGTATAGGATGCTGCCTCAACCCACTTCGTAAAATAATCAATCGCTACCAAAATGAAGCGATGTCCATTAGATGCCGTAGGTTTAATCTCGCCGATCATGTCTATGCCCCACATTGCAAATGGCCAAGGCGCAGTCAGAACATTCAGGGGAACCGGAGGAACATGCACCTTGTCTGCATAAATCTGGCACTTGTGGCATGTCCTGGAATGTTGGTAGCAGTCAGCTTCCATTGTGGACCAATAGTATCCTGCCCGTAGGATCTTCTTAGCCATAGTATGCCCACTGGAATGCGTACCAAAGGTCCCGTCATGTAGCTCTTCCATGATTCTTTCTGCTTCAGTCTTATCCACACAACACAGTAAGGTTGAATCATGGTTTCGCTTGTACAAGATGCCGTTGCTTAGGAAGAATTTGGCTGCGAACCTCCTCAGGAATTTCTTATCATTGACAGATGCACCTTCAGGGTATTCCTGAGCTTCCATATATCTCTTCACTTCATGGTACCAAGGCTTCTCAGTTACCAATTCAGTTTCGAGATCACAACAGTATGCCGGTTCGTCCAGTTTCCAGATGATGATCCGGGGAGCCTCATTGTCCCATTTGACCTTGAACATAGAAGACATTGTAGCTAACGCGTCCGCTAACTGATTCTCTTCTCTTGGAAAGTGTTCAAAGGTTATCTCTGTGAAGTGGGGAATCAAGGTCAACACACATTCTCGGTAAGGAATCAAGTTTGGATGTTTCGTATCCCACTCTCCTTTGATCTGATTGATCACAAGAGCGGAATCTCCGAAGACACTTAGAAATTTGATCCTTAGGTCGATCGCAGCTTGAAGACCCATGATGCACGCCTCATACTCCTCCATGTTGTTGGTACAGTTGAAACACAGCCGGGCAGTTAGTGGAGTATGAGTACCTTGAGGAGATATGATTATGGCGCCGATACCGTTTCCCAAAGCGTTGGAGGATACGTCAAAGTGCATAGACCATCGGGATCCTGGCTCAGGTCCTTCATCCGGTCCAGGTACTTCATAATCTGTTACTATCATGATGCTTTCATCCGGAAACTCGAAGTTCATTGATTGATAGTCATATACAGCTTGATGAGCCAGGTGGTCTGCCAATACACTCCCCTTGATGGCTTTCTGGGTTGTATACTGAATGTCGTATTCTGTCAAGATCATTTGCCATCTTGCTATTCTCCCAGACAGAGCAGGCTTTTCGAATATGTACTTTATCGGATCCATTTTTGAGATCAACAAGGTAGTGTGAGTCAGCATATACTGTCTCAGCCGACGAGCAGCCCATACCAAAGCGCAGCAAGTTTTCTCAAGCAGTGAGTATCGGGTCTCACAGTCGGTAAACTTTTTGCTAAGGTAATAAATGGCATGCTCTTTTCGGCCAGACTCGTCATGCTGCCCCAGCACACACCCCATTGAGTTGTCAAGCACTGTCAGATATAGTATCAGAGGTCTCCCTTCAACCGGTGGCATAAGGATAGGTGGTTCTTGGAGATACTCTTTGATTTTGTCAAAAGCAGCCTGACATTCATCGTTCCAACGTACTACCTGATCTTTCTTCAGCAGCTTGAAGATTGGCTCACAGGTAGCAGTCAGGTGTGAGATGAACCGAGCAATGTAATTCAGGCGTCCTAAAAAGCCTCTGACCTCCTTTTCTGTCTTAGGAACTGGCATCTCTTGAATTGCTTTGACCTTGGCAGGGTCCACTTGAATACCTTTATCACTGACCACGAAGCCTAGAAATTTCCCAGATCTTACCCCGAAGGTGCACTTGTTAGGGTTCAATCTTAGCTTGTACAGTTTCAACCGGTCAAACAACTTCTGCAGATGATCTAGGTGCTCTTCCTCAGTCTGGGACCTAGCAATCATGTCGTCAACATACACTTCGATCTCATGATGGATCATGTCATGAAATAAGGCAACCATGGCACGTTGGTAGGTTGCCCCAGCGTTCTTTAATCCAAATGGCATGACCTTGTAACAGAAGGTGCCCCACTGCGTAACAAATGTAGTCTTTTCCATGTCTTCAGGTGCCATCTTAATTTGATTGTAACCTGAGAAACCATCCATGAAAGAGAACACCTTGTGTTGAGCGGTATTATCAACGAGGACATCAATGTGAGGTAAGGGGAAGTCATCCTTGGGGCTGGCCCTGTTCAGATCCCTGTAATCGACACACATTCTGACCTTACCGTCCTTCTTAGGTACCGGCACCACGTTAGCAACCCACTGAGGGTAAGAAGTTACTGCAAGGAACCCGGCATCAAACTGTTTCATGACCTCGGCTTTAATTTTCTCAGACATCTCTGGACGCATCTGACGGACCTTTTGCTTAACTGGAGGGCAGTCTTCCTTAGTTGGCAAGTGATGGACCACAATATCGGTATCCAACCCTGGCATGTCTTCGTAGGACCAGGCAAAGATCTCCATGTAATCATGCAGCATCTTGGTTAACCGTTGCTTCACGCTGAGCTCTAGGTTGGCACCAATCTTTACCTCTTTTCTGTCTGCCTCAGTACCCAAGTTTATTGTTTCCACTGGCTCTTCATGGGGTTGAATTGCCCTCTCTTCCTGAAGCAACAGTCTTGCAAGCTCGCCAGGCACTTCGCAATCATCTTCACCTTCGTCTTCGGCTAAGTTGATCGGATTTTCGAAGTCATAATTGGCGGTAGCAGAGTTGTTATCAGTGAGATCCAGAGTGGATTGAAACCTGTATGAGTGAGTGTGTGTGTAAATACAACTGTTTTTGGAAATTATGTAAAGGAAAAGAAAGACAGAAAAGGAGCACACTATTTGCAATGCGAAAAATACGTCCAAGATTTTCATTCATGGTATATGAAATGACAGTTTGTATGCCCTCACAAATAGAACCGCGGTGCCTCGGGTAAGACACCGGGCCATAGAGTTTATCATTGTTTATTACAAAATAACAAAACATAGGAATTCATTACTCAGTAACAAGAGAAACAGATAAGGTGTCCTTTGCGCTCCAATTGTTAGATCCGCCGTCGGTTGCCGGGTAGATCCAGCTATCAAACTCAGCTTCATCCACTTCTTCCTCGTCTCCAATAGCATTCACTCCATGAGCAGGTAGGGGAGCTGTTACCACATTGGGCTTGTCAGATGCCTCAAACTGTACCTCTTGGGCATCAATAAGGTCCTGCAGCTTGTTCTTTAACGCCTAACAGTCATCAGTAGAGTGCCCCGGGCTATCTGAATGGTAAGCACAACGAGCATTCGGGTTGTACTTGGGAGATGCAGTATTGGGGAACTTAGGAGCCTCCCTGACGGTCACCAAATTGGTGGATAGCAACTGTGGCAGGATTTGCGACAAAGTCATGCTTAAGCGGGTGAATTCTCTCCGGGGTCTTTCAACCTTCTGAGGATTGTTTGGCCGAGGAGCGGCAGCAGGCTTAGCAATTATTACCGCACTGACAGATTGGCGGTGCTCATGTCTCTCTGATTTCCTGGAACCATATACGGCACTGGACTCCTTCTTGAAGGGTTTCTTCTCAGAACTAGATGATGCCCCCTTCGGAATCTTTCCAGACTTCAGCCCAGCCTCAATTCTCTCTCCAGTCAGAATCAGATCAATGAACCCTGCAGACGAATTCCCGATGAGATGGTTGAAGAATGGCCCAGATAGGGTCCCCAAGAACATGTCTACCAACTCCCGATCAGTCAATGGTGGCTGCACCCTGCCAGCCAGGTCTCTCCACTTCTGAGCGTACTCCTTAAAACCTTCGCTTGCACCTAACGACATACCCTGGAGTTGGGTACGTGTGGGGGCAAGGTCGGCATTATATTGATACTGCTTGTAGAAAGCAGTAGCCAACTCCTCCCAGTTACGAACCTTGGTCCCATCCAGCTGATAGAACCATTCGAGATGAGTCCCTGAAAGACTCTCCTGGAAGAAGTGGATCCATAAATTCTTATCCGCAGAGTACGGCTGAATTTTCCGAACATAGGACCTCAGATGCAGCTTGGGACAAGACGCCCCGTCATATTTGGAGAAGGATGGTGCTTTGAACTTGTGAGGGATAATCACACCAGTTGACAAACCCAGATCTCCGAAATCCAGCCCAGGTACCTGTTGAACCTCCATAGCTTTCAACCTATCCTCCAGTTGCTTGTATCTGTCGTCTGCAGGAGGGTACTGCTCTTCATCAAAATCTGTCTCGTTGTCGGAGACTACCGGACTAGGGACTTTTACTTCTGCCTGAGAAGGACTCTTGCCAACAGAAGAACCAGCCTCTTCATGCTGCAGAGTATTGCCAAACCTTCGGCCCGAGTTGAACAGAATAGTTCTTCTCTTCTTCTTCTTCTCCTTCTTCAGGAGCATAGCCTTCAGTTCTTCTTGGCCCTGAGCCAGACCCTTGATTAGTTCTTGAAACTGCGCATTTTGCGCCTGAAGAGCCTTGATTGATGTCTCAGTTGATGCAGATTCGGGATTCATGATGCTGAAATAAACAGCGAAGAACTGTAAGCAACCTGAAAAGGGAAAAACATGCTATGCACATGATGAATGAGATGTGTTCATGCAATGCATTCAAGGGTTCAGAAATTCAACTTTGTTGTAGACAAAAGGAACACACGTTATCATTAAAGAAATCATTGTTTAATACATCAAAGCCTCATGGGCAAAAGTACAAAAATCAAATCAATCCCAAAATACACTGCGCATCCTCTTTGGAGCTATGTAAGTGTTGAGATTCCTCTCCTCATGTAACAGGCGGGTGAGCTCCAAGACCTTCTTTTCACTGGCATGTAGACTGGTCTCAAGAGAATTCCTTTCCTCCTTAAGCTGGATCCAGCTCTTCTGCATCTCTTCCCAGGATGTGGGCATATCAGGGTGCTGAATAGTATAGGACACTTCCCCTTCCAGGACTGGTTCTCTGATTACTGGGAGCATATGGGGATAAGGCATCACTAACTTCTGGGAGCGGGCGCGTACCCACTTGAGATAAGGCTCCAAAGGGATGGAGTTCCTGTGCCCCAGTGTCTTACTGTCTATCCTACTTGGCGTCCTCCAGGCTCTGGTAAATCTCTGGCGAAGTCCTTGAGTATCATTGTCGAAGTCAAAAACTATGTCAGGAACTAACATGTCATGAGGACCATCCCTCCGAGCATAACCAAACTGTCTCCAAGCCAGGCATGGGCTATAAGTAATACCTCCTCTGATTCCAAGTAAAGGAACATTAGGGTACTCCCCGCAACGATCAATGATAGTGACATCTTCTCTGGACCTAGGGCACCAATGTATATCTGCATGCGTAAGAGTCATCAACCGTTGTGACCATCTCAAACCCCGCTCATTCTTCAAGACTGATTGTGGAAGGTGCGAAATAAACCACCTTTCCAGGAGAGGAGTGCAACACATAAGGACACCTCTTTTTCTCATGGTTCGAGTGTAACATGAGTGAAGGATGTCCCCCAGCAATGTAGGTATGGGATTCCTGGACATAAAGATCTGAACAACACTGATATCGATAAGCTGATCTGGGTTAGGGAACAACACCAAACCATAGACAAGGAGGGCCACAATCTCTTCAAAAGCTTGCAAGTCAAGGGAGTTCCAACATTCATGGGCCTTTTCAAACAGAAACCTGGCTAAGAACCCTTTGATACCACTTCTAACTTCCCAATGTCCCTTGAGGTCAGATGACTGTAGGTGCAAGGCTTTAGCAATCTCTTCAAGCTTAGGTTCCTTTTCTGTACCGTTGAAGGGTAGCTGATCAAGGATAGGGATCTTCAGGAGCCGGGAGAACTCCTCCAATGTAGGTACCAACTGATAGTCCAAGAAGGTGAAACAATGATGCAGAGGGTCAAAGAACTGGAACAGGACCTTTATCATATCTTCCTCAATGTTGGTGTTGACCAAGCTGATGAGGCTTCCATGCCTTTCACTGAATGAAGAGTTCTCGGGAATCCTGGATATAAGCTCCTTAAGCTGAGGAGGTACCCTTACAAGACTGATTTGAATTGTTTTTCTACGAACCGTTTCCATGTCCTACAAAACAAGAACAAAGATGAAAATTCGAACCCCTGAAATGGTTAGTCAATGCATATGATGCTGGATGATGTCATGATGTTATGATTAAACACACCACAGATATGTACAAAGACAAACATGTAAGGCACACAAGGCACACAAGACAAGCCCTTAAGGTTTAAGGCCAGCATGGGGTCTGGGTAGTACCCTCTTGAAGTTAGTGGGTTCAACCTGTCCTAATCAAAGTAACCGGGTTCTAAGGTTCCCAATATCACGGGACTGCTTTCATTGTTCATCGTTTCGATTTAGCCACTGAACTGGCGACCGAAATATTCCAGGAAAGCAACCCTCAATTGAGTGTAGTATCGAGTATCAACCAACCTCGGACTGCACCAAAGTCAGTTATCTCACTACCCTAAAGAGGCCAAGATAGTTCAATTAAGGTTCCTAAGGTCTGTTGATGCTTCATGACACCACGCGGAGGCCCCGTACTCTCCTTGACTGAACTCAAGGGTTACCGGTACACACCAAAGTGCCACATCAACGTAGCAGACTGTTTCAACCATGTCGGTATACCCCGCACAGTTCCCTCACAGCCTTGTTGCTACTTTCTAAGAAGGTATCCCCCAGATCCGGGTTAGGATCTATAGAACTCCCAAGCAACCCACAATAATAAAGGAAGCAAAGAAGACAATTGAAAACATAGTTATGACCTAGCCCTAAGGTACACCTCACTTTATAGTATAATCCCCAGCAGAGTCGCCAGTTCTATGATCGGTGGATCTGGAACTGACTGTTTAACGCTGGTTCGCGAAATGTCGCGGAAGCAAGAGTCGCCACCGTCTTTTATTTTCTCCAAATGGAAAGGACAAAAGCACAGAAAAATTCCTTAAAGAGATTTCTCTCGGTTCGGGAGGTAGGTTATAGAAAGGGAAGGTGTTAGCACCCTTTCTATCCATGGTTATCCATGGGCTCTTAGATACTTGCTCAATGTGTTTTCAAAATTGTTTGTTTGCTTTTCAATGTGGGTTTTAAAAAAGTTTCTTTGAAAATTCCAGTTCGACTCTTGTATCAGAGTGTTTGAAAAATTGCTTTGAAAGCTTTTGAAAATGTGTTGGTGTGAAAAGATTTTTGTTTGTTTTTGAAGAGAGCAAGTATCTACGAGAACCTACCTACCCTAAGGAATTCGTCTGTGTAGATGTCCTTTAAAGTAGTGCCATCCCACCATTGAGAGGTAGGTAGCACCACCGTTGGAGGTGTTCGGGTCAATTCGAGTTTTTAGGGACATGGTGATCACCAGAGCAATGGGAAGACACCTTAGAAGCTACCCTCATGCCAGGTTCCCGGATCATGAGGACTTACTAAGACATCCTCTACTCGACGATCACCTTTCGAAAGGCAAGGCAACAGTGAGGCGTACCCTAGGGGTGGTGTGTGCGAATTGTGTGTCATTTTCATTGATATTTGTCTTGTCATGTTCATTGTGATCTACGCTTGATTTTATTTAAGGCCATTCATTCTTGCATGCTTTGTTTAATAGTTAAAAGTTGCGAGGAAAAATAAATCTAAAGCTATTACAAATGGCGCGGGTCCACATCGCCAAAAATTAAACCGGACCCGATTTGACGGAAAGTAAATAAAGCAAATAAAGAATTAAAAAGTGCGAAGAGTAAATGTTACAAAGCTTTGGGAGAGATACATAATTATTTAAACGACATAAAATAAATATGCGAAATTAAACAAATTACGAACGAGGGCGTTGGACCCTTTTGCAAAATATTAAATTAATGAATTAATTAATTAAAATTAAAAGAAAGCAAGAATTTGTTTTTTTGTATTTTTAGGATTTAATGAAAAAGAGAATTAATGAAAATTAAAATTGAATGCAAACCCTAATTCTATTTATTTTTAAATTTATTGAGAAAAAATGTTGAAGTTTTTAACCTAATTGAAACCTAAGTTATTTATGTACAATTTTAATTATGAAAATAAAATATTGTGAAAAAGGAAAATTAAAAGGAATAAAATTTATTAAACCTAATTCTACATTTTTTATATTTTTGTTAAAAGAATTAAAGTTAAAGCACCTAATTTAAATTAATTAATTTACATGCAATTTGTTTATGAAAATAATTAAAATAAAATATTTATTATGTTTTTTGTCTTTTCTGATTTTTTAGGTATTTTTTATATTTGGTAAAAATAATTAATTGAATCAAAACAATAAAGCAAATAAAATAACAATAATTGAAAAATAAAATAAAATATGAAGACAATTGCAAACCAGGGGGGGGTTCAGGCCCCAATTGTGAGGTATGCTTTAGGAATTCAGGCCCAATGCGCTGAGGCCTTTTTTGACTTTCATAGCTTGCGTACATCAACGTTGACTCACGTTTGTGGTGCTCTCCAATCCCAGCCTTTGATTTGGATTTGTTAGACGTGTGTACGCTTAGATGACGAAGAAACATGATAGTCCTCAACGTAAGCGCTGCATAGGAACTGTTAATGAAAAGTAGTATGGAAATTATGCAGACCTGGGGCTCGAACCCAGGTCATATGCTTTGCCAATAGACTCGCTTGCCATCTGTGCCAGTTGCGCGTTGTTAATATATAATAACAATCAAATAATATAAAAAAAAACAAGGTTAGTGGGAGTCAGCGCGCGAACTTTCAAACCGTCCAACCATTGATGGCCACGAGTTCGTCTTCTTCACTTTTCCTGAAACAATAAAAACAAAGGCCACGGTTTTGAAGACGTTCTCTTAGGCCTGTTTCCAGAAAATAGCGACTAGCCCTCAGTCGCTCATAAATTGAGCGCGAGGGTTGGTTTCTGTCCGTCCAAAGGCGCTTGTTCTAATGATCAAGGTCATATATCCCAATTTTACCTGGTTTCAAAATCCCCAATTGGAAGCTCTGCAAACCCTAAAATTTAACAATGGCGATTTCTTGTATAGCTCATAAAAACACAATTAATTCATCCAGTTAGCTTCAGAACGCATTACTCAATACAAATGCATAATCAAAATGCCATGAAAACACTTAAATCTGGAAATACGAATTTGAAAAATATAAGAGAAAAGTGGATTTCTGTATACCAATTCAACGTGTTTGGATGAATGTTCTGGATTGGAATATGATCAGTGAAGCTTCAGGAAGCCAATGGAATAGGTCTTGTGCTTTGAATCGACCTAAAAAGCTGTTTTCAGTTTTGAGTTTCTAAGGAATTTTTCCAAGTTTGCAATGGCCTTTCTTGCGCAGCTAAGAGTCCATCTCCATTAGGGTTATGATCCTGGCATATATATGAATCAATTAGGTTAACAAATTGGATCCAAATCTTTTGTAATCATTGATTGAATATTTGATTTTTTTCCACCATAATTTTCATATCTTTTTCAAGTTTTTTGTATCAATTAGCATCCAATTAAGCCAAATCTTTCCATAATTGTACAAGCACGAAATATTGAGTTCAAAACATGCATGAAAAGATTCATTAGGTCAAGTTATATATTTTTCACATATTTAAATGATTTAAATGAATTAATATGAATAATAATTCAAATAAATAAATAAAAAATGAGAAAATACTTCCCTTTGGGCCAAGTGGTCGTGCACATGCTTGGAATGATGAATCATGGAAGCAAAATGGGCCCATTAGCAATTTTAGACCATTTGAATCAATGTTGACTTTTCAAAATATCCAAAAATTTCCCAACTTCCACAAGGCATAACTTGCTCAATTTTTAAGCTTTTCTCATGTTCTTAGACATTTTGGAAAGGTCTTTGAGTCCTCTAACCAATGTCTTTGGTCCCATGTCATTTTGATTTACCAATCTCAAGTTATGGCCTTTGACTTAAAGTCCCTTTTTGTTGACTTTTGAAAATGACCTATAATGTTGAAATTGATAACTTTTTGTGAGAGCATTTCTTGGACTTGAAGTATGAAGATGAGTTGTAGGAAATGTCTTTCTCTTCAAAATGAGCTTTGGATGGATTTTTTCTGATAATCCATGTGAAAGTTATGCCCTTGTCAATTTCAGTTGACTTTTTCAGCTGTCCAAATAAGGAAACTTTTGCATCTTGATGATTTTCTGAGCCAAATTTTGAGAATCATGATCAAGCATTGATCAAATGATGTTTGTGGCTTCAAAATGATATGTTGACCAAAAATTTGAACTTTTGACTGTCAAATGACCATTTTGCCCCTACAGTTGACTGTAGTGCAATTTAGGGTTTTGACTGTGCAATTTTGTACTGAATGCCTTGAAACTTGATATGAGGATGCTTGACCATATTTGTAGGCATATGAGACTTGATTGGGCCTTTGAAAACTTACTTTTCTTGATCAGTACACAGACCCTAGTTTTGACTGTATAGGAGACCTTTGCACTGTGCAACCCTTGGGGAATTTTGTGACTTGGCTTGGCAATTTCTTGAAGAATATGGGAGGGCAAATTTTGGGGTGCAACAGGAAGGTATTAGCACCCTTTCTATCCGTAGTTTTCTACGGGCTCTTAGGTACTTGCTCATCATTTTTAAAAAAATTGCTTCTGTGTTTGTGTGTTTTGAAAAAGTTTTGTTTTACTTCATTTTAACCCTTGTATCAGTCCTCAAAAGTGCTACGAAGTTGTTTTGAAAACTTTGTTTGAAAAAGTGTAAGTGTGAAAAAGTTTGATTTTTGAGCAAGAACCTACTAGCATCTACCTACTCAAAAAAGGATTGTTTATGTTCTCGTTTCCTTTAGACAATGCTATCCTACTATTGAGAAGTAGGTATCACCGTCATTGGAATTTGTAAGGGTCAATTAGAAAGGGACGTACGATCACTAAAGCAATGCTAGGACGTCTTAGTAATAACCCTAATGTCTTAAGATCATATTCGAGGCAAAATTTCTGAGGCAACATTTCCGAGGCAACATTTCCGAACGAGACTTTTGATCTTTGTTTAGACAGGAGGGCGACCACTAAGACACCCTATACTTAATGACCGTTTACCGAAGGCAACCGAAGCGAGAGTATACCCTAGGAGTGCGCATGTGCGAGTGATTTGATTTCAGTTATTATCTTTGCACATTAGGGTTTGCTAGCCATTTTAAATTAACATACAGTCTTGTCATACAATCCTATTATCACACATCTAACAATTAATATTTTGCGAGAATTAAAATGCGAGAAATAAAAACTACGCTATTACAAGGATTTGGGGTAGTGGATTAATTACATAGCCAAAAACCCATAAAAAAGATAAATAAAGAAAATCCTAATTAAACTATTACATACTGTGAGCAGTTACATTAGTATTTGCAAAAATAATAAAGCGCGCGCGATGAATCGAATGAAAAGGAATTAGGGTTTTGACCCCATCTAAACCTAATTGAAACTTAAGAAGAAAAATCATTTTTTGTGTTGTTTTCGATTATTTTGAGAAAATAAGGTTTTAATTGAATAAATAAAAACCTAATTACTAATTAATTTAATATTTAAGAAAAATAATTAAATTAACCTATTTTTGTATTTTGTTGTTTTATTGAGAAAAGAAACAAAATTGAATCAAAAGCAACCCTAATTTTTCTAATTTGATTTTAATTATTTATAAAAAAGTTATAATTACCCTAAAATTAAATTTAACTAATATTAAATTAAATTTGATAAAATAAAAATAAAACCTAATTCTAAATTTGTGAAAAATTAATTTTATGATTTTTTTATGAAAAAGAAATTAATTTTGTGGTTAGAAAATAATTAAACTAATTAAATTAAATAAAGGAAATTAGAAAAGAAATAGGATGGTCCTGGTGGTATGCTAGCAAACAAGGGGGTGAGACTTGTAATTCTGGGCCCAAAAGCGCCTGGCCCTGTTGACTTTTCCTGATCTCATGCATGCACTTGACTGGGGTGTATTGTGGACTTCCATGTGAGAGGCATTAGATCTGGCATGTTAGGGATCGGGTGGTTGAAGGCTGATGGCGCATGGTGGTCTTGTGGGACGCATGTATACCTAATCATACAATGAAAAATAATATGGAATAATATGGGGACCTGGGGATCAAACTCAAGCCCTTTGGCATTATGCCATGCATGCTTACCAGTTGAGCTGGCTTTGTTAATTGTACAATGAACAACAAACAAATATTATATGGAAAAAACAAAATTATATATTATAAAACGCGTAAATTTTGAATTGGCCAGTCAGGGAAGGCCATGTTATCATCTTCCTCATCGTCTCCTTCGTTTTAGATAAAGATCTTTTACCTACGAACAAAGGGTGTAGGTATAACCCTGGGCTTCTCCAAAATCTTATCCCTACATGATAAATCAATACCAATGGTACAAATCAACTCGTGGCAATCTCACGAGCATCATGGTACCCTTATCCATGGCCAATTGTACCTGTATACAAAAACCCCAAAAATGAAGCAAGAACCCTAACTATGGCATCTTGTTGTTCAGTTAACGAAAATGCAATAAAGTATCACCATTAGCTTGCAAATAACTCATGGATTAAGGATATGTCAATAAATCATGCTAACAATGCCAGAATTATGATATACGAATTCAAAAAAACATGGATATCGTGGGACTCTTACAATGCGTTTCTGGGTGTTAGAAAGCTTGCTAGTGGTTGAATCTTGATCCTTGAATATCCAGCAAACGATTTGTGCGACTGGAATGGCTTGAGGAAGCTTGGAATTGGGAAATCAATTTGCAACTTTTCTTGATTTTTTTGAAAGTTGCTTTCACCTTTGCACGCCTCCAATCCCTTTTCTTTTGATCTAAACCTCTTTCTTATGTACCCTAGAAGGAATTAGGTTACAAATTTGCTTCAAATCTTTTCCAATTAAGATTGTTGATTCATGATTTGATTATTGTGCCAAATCTTTCTAAATCAAGAAAAACTCAATCTTTTTGTTTCCAAATGATCCTTGCACGATTTGATTCCATCTCCAGCTGTATAATAGACCTAAACATGCACAAATTCTCAAGCTTTTATTAGTTTTTGATAATTTCATGATTTTATTTTGATTTTATTTGATTTAATTGAAATAAAATCAAAATAAATGACAAAAATAAAAGAATGACAAATGGGAAGAATCATGGGTCGTGGGTCATGTTACAAACTCAATGCAAGCATAAAAAGTTGGGCCCATTTGACAAAAATTTCAATTTGGGGCACATTTGACTTTTGGCAATTTTGCAAAAAAGGGTCAACTTCACCAATGCATAACTCCTTCAATTGTGACCCTAGAGATGTGTTCTTGGACTTTTTAGAAAGCTTAAAATGTCCTCTAAGCAACCCATATGGTCTCATCTCAATTGAGTCTTCCATGTTCAGGTATGGAGCTTTGACAAAAAAGTTGTTTTTGTTGACTTTTCAAAATGACCTATAATGTCCAAATTCATATCTTCTTGTGAGTGCATATTTTGAACTTGGGAGCTGAAGATGGATTGTTGGTAATTTCATTCTATTCAAAATGAGCTTTGGATGGGTCATTTTTGATAAAGTATGAGAAAGTTATGCTTGGTCAAAGTTGAGTTGACTTTTCCTACAAAACCCTAATTTAGCAACTTTTGGGTTTTGATGAATTGTGAGCAATCCTTGAGGAATCATGATCAACCCTTGATCAAATGATGAATAATGCTTAAAAATGAGGATGTTGACCAAAAATCTTAAAGTTTGACTGTATGTGGGCCACAATTGACTTTTGCCCTAGCACAGTCGATTTTCAGGCCTTTGAGCAATTGACTGAGAAAACTTCCTCTACAAGGCTTGAAACTTGACATAGATGATCTTGAGAATATATTAGGAAAATGGTGAACATTTGGGATCCTTTGGATACAAACATCTTGATGCAAACTGAAACCCTAATTTGAGGTAGACTGCCTTAGGAGAGAGTTTGTCTGGTCAACCCTTGGACTTCCTTGAGCAATTTGAGGACCTTACTTGAAATGTATTGAGAAATACGGGAGGGAAAATTTTGGGGTACAACAGCTGCCCCTGTTCAATCTTCTTAAACCTGAGGATGTAGATTGGCTTGTCTTCCTTTCGTGATCCAAAGGTAGAAGATGATTGAACACTAGAGTGCCCATAAATTTACACTCGCATGGAGTGGTACTTGTCTTGCGATATGAGAATGGGATTATAGATGCCATTTGGAGGTTGATGCCGGAAGATGGGCTTAAAGATGCCATCAGAAGAAGTGTTGATCGCATAAGAGATTCCTTTGCGAGAACCTGTATAACTGTTGTTGAGGAGGACTTCGCTGGGGAACGCTGTTCTTTGTCTTGTGAGAAATAGAATTTTAGGAGCTTCAGTTGTCCGTTATTCTACTGGGGAATCATCTCTTAGTCGAGGAGGTGAAAATAAACTGCTATTTGGTCGTGCTCCAGGCTTCACAGTGATTTTGCTGAGGAAAATAAGACCGTCTGCTATCTTTTCATGCTCCAAGCTTCACAACGACTTACTGGGGGATGAGATTAAACTTGTTATCTGGTCGTTCTCCAGGTTTCGCAATTTCTCAATTCTTATCTGGTCGTGATCCAGGTTTAAGAATGAATCAAGTGGTTATCCGGTCGCATCCGGGCTTCCATTTGATTTTAAGGCATATTAATATCCGGTCGATTTCCGGGCTTCATAGTAATTGGCCGGGTAAACTTCTATTCGATCGAATTCCAAGCTTCGCAGTACCTTATACTGTTATCTGGTCGTATTCCAGGCTTCAGTATCCTTTGCCTCTATCTGGTCGTGATCCAGGCTTCACGGTGTCTTATACCATTATCTGGTCGAGTCTAAGCTTCATGGTATCTTGTATTGCTATCTGGTCGATTTCCAGGCTTCACAATACCTTGTTGAGGGGTTAAGCTATTTTCCGGTCGATTTCCGGGCTTCACAGCTTGTGTTTATGATATACCACTATCTGGTCGATTCCAGGCTTCATGGTGTCTTGTACTGCTATCTGGTCGATTTCCAGGCTTCATAGTAACTTATTGGGGGTTCAACTATTTTCCGGTTGATTTCCGGGCTTCATAGCTTTGAATTTGGGATATACCACTATCTGGTCGATTCCAAGCTTCGTAGTATTTTAGAGAAATCAAGATATTATTCGGTCGAATCCGGGCTTCATAACTTGAACTGGAATGGAAATCTTAGCATTGATTTGACTGAACCAGAGAAAACTTATGAGAATTTGATTGTATCTTTCCCTGAAAGGTAAAGAGTTAGTCGTATGTAATGTCATGATGTATGACATGTATTGAGTAATGATGTTCTCAAAATAAATGAGATTGTGCTGTATGATGCATATGCGTATGCCATGATGTATGGATATGCAATGTTCTGGTGACATTCTCCAGCTGGGGAGAATGAATCCTGGACTGCTGTTGGTAAGTACAAGGAATTGAGTTCTTCGCGCTCACTAGGGACAACGACCGGAGATGATTAGCCGGAGACTCACGTCCGTTCTTCTTGAGAATATTCCGCTAGGAGAGGCTCTATAGGGAAGAAAGATATTCTACTGGATGATCTGCTGTTTTGGAGAAATAAACTCATCTGGGGATGAATTTCCGTTGCTGGTGATGATGATGAACTCTGTCGGGGATTGAATTTCTGTGTGTGGAAGAAATAAACTCCACTGATGGTGAACTTCTATTGTTGGTGATAGATAAACTCTACTTGGGGAGAATTAATACCATTGTCTTCGGATACTTCCTGCTCTACGGGAAGTGTATGTATCTTTAGTCATATTCTCAAGCTGGCTCTATCCCTGTACCTGGTGGGTAGAGCAACTGTAAGGTTTGGACATTTCTTATTTGCCCCTGTTCCTGGAACTACGAGTAATTGTCTTTTGTTTCGTATGCAAATATTTATGAGCAGTAATTATTGTCGAATGCATATATCAAAAATGAATCATTGGATGTTCTTGCAAAACAAAACAGAAAAAGAAAACACAAGTTGAAATTTATTGTAAAATGAATTGTATTGATTTTGAAGTTGGCTTGTAATAGGTGTTTTGTACAAGAGGCTGACATCCTAGTAAGAGAACACCGCCGAACAAACAGAATTTATAAAATTTGTGTAAAAGAAAGAAAAACAGTTATGTGAAACAATCCCATTGGGTTCCAACTCTGCTATTGCCTTTATATCTTCGAGCGTCTCATCACTTTGCTACATGGTCGAAGATAGATCAGATTGATTGGCGTCATCCGAGCTTGATAGTCGATACCGAAGTCTGGTTGCAAGATGATCTAATGAGACATAGTGTTACGCTTTGATCCCTAATTCTTGCCTGGACCTCCCTTTCGGGTTTTCAGTCCACCGGGATACCCCTTTTTGCCCAAGCCGCCTTTTCAGGTTTTCGACTTGCCGGGTGTACAGTTTTTTTCATTTTCATCCCTTATTTTTGCCCGAACCCTTTTGGTTCGCCGGGAAGCCCTTACTTTTGCCTAGGCCAGTCAACCTAGCGGGTCTTTGATTAGGCGTAGTATTTTTTCACTATGTCTGCATTGACGAGGTGAGGAAGGTCGTCACCATCCATGGTGGTTAGAATCATAGCTCCTCCAGAGAAAATGTTCTTAACCATAAATGGCCCTTGGTATGTGGGGGTCCATTTTCCCCTGGGATCATCTTGCGGCAGTATGATGCGTTTGATCACCAGATCCCCGACTTGATATTCCTGACGTCTGACTTTCTTGTTAAAAGCCTTGATCATTCGCTTTTGATACGTCTGACCATGACAAATAGCAGTAAGTCTCTTCTTGTCGATTAGGTTCAGTTGATCAAGCCGGCTCTGGATCCAGTCATCTTCGCTCAAACCTGCATCCTTCATAATCCGAAGAGAGGGTATATGGACCTCAATGGGTAAGACTGCCTCCATACCATACACCAGACAGTAGGGTGTGGCTCCTGTTGAAGTCCTTGCTGAGGTACGGTACCCATGAAGAGAAAATGGTAACATCTCATGCCAGTATTTAAATGTAACCGTCATCTTTTGCACAATCTTCTTGATATTCTTATTTGCTGCTTCAACAACCCCATTCATCTTCGGCCGGTAAGGAGAAGACTTGTGATGTTGTATCTTAAACAGTTTGCAGAGCTCGGTGATCATCGTATTATTGAGGTTTGTACCATTGTCCATAATGATCCTCTCCGGTACATCATATCGACATATCAGATTGTGTCGGATAAACCGCACTACGACATTCTTGGTTACTGTAGCAAAGGAAGCTGCCTCGACCCACTTCATGAAATAATCAATTTCTACCAGGATGAAACGATGCCCGTTGGACGCAGTAGGTCTGATCTAGCCAATCATGTCGATGCCCCACATTGCAAAAGGCCAGGGAGCTGTCAAAACATTTAGAGGAACTGGGGGTACATGCACCTTATCAGCATAGACTTGGCACTTATGACAGGTTCGAGAATGCTGATAACAATCGGCTTCCATAGTAGACCAGTAATATCCTGCCCGTAGGATCTTCTTCGCCATGGTATGTCCACTGGAATGAGTTTCGAAGTTACCCTCATGTAACTCTGCCATGATTCTTCCTGCCTCGCTTTTGTCTACACACCGCAGTAAGGTTGAATTATGGTTACGCTTATAAAGAAACCCATTACTGATGAAGAACTTTGCAGCGAACCTTATCAGAAACTTCTTATCATTAACAGATGCACCCTCGGGGTACTCTTGAGCCTCAAGATACCTCTTCACCTCGTGGAACCAGGGTTTATCTGCTACCTCTTCAGTCTCAATGTCACAGCAATGTGCGGGTTCGTCTAACCTCTCGATGGTAATCTGGGGAGCTTCATTGTCCCACCTGACTTTGAACATAGAAGACATGGTAGCTAGCGTGTCCGCTAACTGGTTCTCCTCTCTCGGGAAGTGTTCAAAGGTTATCTCCTCAAAGTGTGGGAGCAACGTCAATACATACTCTTTGTAAGGAATAAGATTTGGGTGCTTTGTATCCCACTCGCCTTTGATCTGACTGATCACTAGAGCAGAATCTATGAATACACTCAAGAACTTAATCCTCAGGTTAATAGCAGCTCGCAGACCCAGGATACACGCTTCATACTCCGCCATATTGTTGGGGCAGTTAAAACATAATCGGGCGGTGAACGGAGTATGACAACCCTCAGGAGATATGATCACGGTGCCAATGCCATTACCCAACGCGTTTGATGCTCCATCAAAATACATAGACCATCGGGATCCTTCCTCGGGTCCTTCATTCGGTCCAAGTTCTTCACAGTCGGTCACCAACATGATATTCTCATCCGGAAACTTGAAATTCATGGATTGGTAGTCATCCACGGCCTGATGCGCCAAATGATCCGCCAATACACTCCCCTTGATTGCTTTTTGGGTGGTGTATTGGATGTCATACTCAGTTAAGATCATCTGCCATCTTGCTATTCTTCCGGACAAGGTGGGCTTTTCGAAGATATACATAATTGGGTCCATCTTTGATATCAATAAGGTGGTGTGAGTCAGCATATACTGTCTCAGCCGGCGAGCAGCCCATGCCAAACCGCAACAAGTTTTCTCAAGCAGTGAGTATCGGGTCTCACAGTCGGTAAACTTTTTGCTAAGGTAGTAAATAGCATGCTCTTTTCGGCCAGACTCGTCATGCTTCCCCAGCACGCACCCCATTGAATTATCGAGTACTGTCAAGTATAAGATCAAAGGTCTTCCTTCAACCGGAGGCATCAGAGTAGGTGGCTCTTGGAGGTATTCCTTGATCCCTTCGAAAGCGGTCTGACATTCACTATTCCATTTTACCACTTGATCTTTCTTCAGCAGCTTGAAGATTGGCTCACAAGTAGCAGTCAGATGTGAAATGAATCGGGCGATGTAGTTCAGACGTCCCAAAAAGCCTTTAACTTCCTTTTCTATGCGGGGAGCCGACATTTCCTGCATGGCTTTTACCTTGGCAGGGTCCACCTGAATACCCTTATCACTAACGATGAAACCCAGTAGCTTACCAGACCTTACCCCGAAGGTGAACTTGTTCGGGTTCAACCTTAGCTTATACATCTTTAACCTGTCAAACTGTTTCTGGAGATGGTCAAGGTGTTCTTCTTCAGTCTCGGACCTTGCGATCATGTCATCAACGTAAACCTCAATCTCATGGTGAATCATGTCATGGAACAAAGCGACCATGGCGCGCTGATAAGTTTCCCCAACATTCTTCAACCCGAAAGGCATTACCTTGTAGAAAAACGTGCCCCACTGCGTAATGAAGGTTGTCTTCTCCATGTCTTCAGGAGCCATCTTGATTTGATTGTAACCACAAAAACCATCCATAAAGGAGAAGACCTTGTGCTGCGCGGTGTTGTCGACTAGAACATCAATGTGAGGAAGTGTGTAATCATCTTTGGGGCTCGCCCTATTCAGATCTCTATAGTCCACACACATCCGTACCTTACCATCCTTCTTAGGCACCAGAACAACGTTGGCAACCCACTGCGGGTAAGAGGTGACTGCTAAAAATCCTGCGTCGAACTGTTTCATGAATTCAGCTTTAATTTTCTCAGACATCTCAGGACGCATACGGCGAACCTTCTGCTTTACCGGAGGGCAGTCTTCTTTGGTTGGCAGACGATGACCACGATATCAGTGTCCAAACCAGGCATGTCTTCATAGGACCAAGCGAAGATTTCAACATAGTCGCGTAACATCTGTATCAATCGTTGCTTGGCACTAGGCTCCATATTTGCACCTATCTTGACCTCCTTCCTGTCTTCCTCTATACCCATATTTATTGATTCCACTGGCTCTTCATGAGGTTGTATGGCCCTCTCTCCCTGTAGCAACAGTCTAGCAAGTTCTCCGGGCACCTCACAATCATCCTCACCTTCGTCCTCGACTTGGTTGATCGGATTTTCAAAGTCATAACAGGAAGTAGCAGAGTTGTTATCAATGGGATCCAGAGTGGATATGGATCTGCATTATGATACGTGAGTGTGTATAAGACAATAGCTGTTTTTGATAAAGCGAGAGACAAAAAAGAAAAACAAGGAGCGCAAAATTTGTAATGCAAGAAACGTCCAATGCTTTATTAATGATATATGAAAATGACAAATAATAAGCCCTCACAAGCAAAGCCAAGGTGCCCCGGGCCGTAAAGTTTCAAACTGTCTATTACAAATGTCAAAACAAAAGTCAATTACTGTGTAATAAAAGAAACAGGTATGAAGTATTTCGCCGTCCAGTTGTTCAATCCACCATTGATTGTCAGGTAGATCCAGCTATCGATATCTGAATCTTCTTCATTGTCCTCAATTGCATTCACTCCCTGATTACTGATGTGTAGAGGAGGTCTTCCAATCCACGCATGCCTAACAGCCCTTTGATCCCCTGTAGTAAAGCCCAAACCAAACTTGTCAGTTTTGTGTGTGAAATCAGGGAGCTGACCCCAATTTGCACACCCACCTTTTTCAATTACAGCCCTGGCATCCTTGAGGGAAGCCATCTTCATCGGAGGTTTGTCAGTAGCAACTTCAGTCGATGCCAAAGTCTGGGGGACCTCTTTAAAGTTATGACAAGGGGTTTCGATGAACTCCCCATCCATCTCCATGTAGCGAAAGGAATTAAGATGACTCACCATGCACTCCTCCTCACCTTGTACCGTGAAGATCTTCCCCTTCACTGGGTATTTCAACATTTGGTGGAGCGTGGAAGTCACTGCCCCAGCCTTATGAATCCAAGGGCGACCCAACAAGAAATAATATGATGGTCTAATATCCATCACGTAGAAAGTAGATGTAAAAGTCTGAGAGCCAACTTTAACAGGGACTTCCACCTCCCCGTGCACCATCCTTTTTGACCCGTCGAAAGCCCTGACCACAATATTGCTCGGGTTCAGAATCAGACCTTTACAGTCTAGACGGTCTAATGCTTTCTTTGGCAAAACATTCAATGAGGACCCGGTATCCACAAGTACATGGGCCATGGTAGTGCCCCTGCACTTGATCGAGACATGCAGAGCATCATTATGATTTCTTCCTTTAGCAGTCATATCTGCATCTGAGAAACCCAACCCATTATCGGCAGTCAAGCTAGCTACGCAGTCTTTGAATTAATCGGCAGAAGTTTCCTGCGGCACATGCACAGTCTCGAGGAATGCAATTAAAGCCTTTGCATGGGCTTCAGAACACAACAACAAGGATAACATGGATATTTTTAACGGGGTCTGCCCAAACTGCTCGACTACGTTGTAGTCGCTTTTCTTGATAATCTTCAGAATTTCCTCTATCTCCTGCTTAGAGGTTTCTACAATGATCACCTTAGGTGCCTCCGTTCGGGCAGGCTCACTTGTGATTTCTTTGCCCCGAGCCCCAGATGGCTCGGCGACAGGGGTGATAACTGGAATAGGAATTGGGATAGTAGCTGATGTACTAGCAGATGGAATGACAATAGGTTTGTGGACACTCGGAGGGGAAATCTCGGGAGAAAAGAGTCTTCCACTTCTGGTGACCTTACTAGCCCCGACAATATTGCTGACATCAGCATCAACTTCTTCACTCTTTAAGTCTTGTTTAACTCCATGGTAATACACATCGGCCCCATAGTGCCAAGGGACAACCTTATCTGAAGTGTATGGGATATGACCAGGGACAATAATTATTAATGGAGCGATTCTTGGGACGGATGTAATCCTAACATGCTTTCTCGAGGAAGCCATGGAAGGATTGGAGGAAATGGTTATGATGGCAACTTCTTCAACTGGAACCAACGGAATCATAGTCTTTTCGAACAGGATCTCTTTGTTATCCATCAGGCGCTGAACACCTGATTTCAATAAGTGGCAACCAGCAGGCAGGATTGAACACAGGTGGCAACCTTCGCCACAGCCCAAAAATAAACCGGCTAACAACAAATTCTTCTTAACTATCATCAAAGGAGTAGAAATCTCTTCCACGGAGGTCACAAATAAATCATCATCCACAACATTTACTCCATGACCATGTTTGGGCATAGGAGCAGTTATGACGTTGGGCTTTTCCGGAGCGTCAAACTCAATCTCTTTGGCTTCGATCAAGTCTTGCACCTTATTCTTCAAGGCCCAACAGTTGTTTGTATCATGACCTGGGCCATCAGAGTGATAGGCGCAGTAGGCATTCGGGTTATATAGCGGATATGTGGTGTTGGGATTCTTCGGGGCTTCCCTCAGAGTTACCAGATTGGTCTTCAATAATTGTGGTAGAATTTGAGACAAGGTCATATTGAGCCGAGTGTACTGTCTTTGTGGTCTTTCAACCCTTTGTTGATTATTGCATTATGGAGCAACGGTGGGTCTTGATATCACTACCCGCGTTTACTGCTTAACGATGTTTAGGTCTGCTTTGGCTCCTCGAGCCATAGACTGCACTAGCTTCATTCTTACCAGTGAAAGGCTTCTTTACTGCACTTGATGAAGTATCCTTCTATATTTTACCACTTCGGATATCGACTTCTACTCTCTCCCCAGTCAAGATCAACTCAGTAAACTCAGATGACGAACTGCCGATCAGATGATTGAAAAATGGACCAGATAGCGTCCCTAGAAACATGTCAACAAACTCCCTATCAGACAAAGGGGGTGGACTCTTCCAGCTAAGTCTCTCCACTTTTGAGCATAGTCCTTAAAACCTTCACTTGCACCCATAGTCATACCCTGAAGCTGAGTACGTGTGGGAGCAAGGTCGGCGTTATACTGATACTGCCTGTAGAAAGCAACAGCAAGGTCCTCCCAGTTTCGGACATTGGCCCCTTCCAACTGATAAAACCATTCAAGCTGAGTCCCTAACATACGATCTTGAAAGAAATGCACCCACAAATTTCTATTAGCAGTGTGGGGTTGGATTTTTCTGACGTACGAGCGGAGATGGAGTTTTGGACAGGATACTCCATCGTACTTGGAAGAAACTAGAGCTTTGAACTTATGGGGGATCACCACTCCCGATACCAGTCCCAGTTCTCCAAAATCTAAACCAGGGATCTTCTGAATCTCCATTGCACTCAGACGGTCTTCTAACTGCTTGTACCTATCCTCGGCAGGAGGATATTGCTCCTCATCATAATCAGTATCATCATTAGAGACTGCAGAACTGGGGCCCTTTTCTTCTTCTTGGTTCTCCCCTTCCTTGGATGTAAAGGACAGACCAACTTGTTGTTTCAACCTATCCCCAAACCTTTTACCCATACTCAGAAGAACGACCTTCTTCTTCTTCTTCTTCTTCTTCTCTTTCTCTTTCAGAATGAGAGCTTTCAAATCTTCTTGCCCTTTAGCCAAGCTCAAGAACATCTCTTGGAATTGGGCATTTTGTGCCTGGAGATCTTTGATAGCTTGATCGGAAGACATTTCTGCTGAAATAAACAACGAAGAAGATGAGAAACCTGTAATGGTGTGCATGATAATGGGATGCGTATGTAATGATTTCAAAGACTTTGGGAGATTTAAATTTGCAAACCAAAAATAAACAAACTTTATTAGATTAATCTCATAAAAAGGTTCAACAATGCCTTTAAGGCGTTACAAAGAAATAAATGGAAAACAAATCTAAACTAGAAAAAGCAAAACCAGAAATCCCATGGATGCTTCCCCTTTGTGCTGACGTAGTCATTGATCGTTCTTTCATTCTTGAGTTGCCTGGTGAGCTTCAAAATCTTCCTTTCTTGCTCATGGTACTTCTCCCGGTAGGTATCCCTCTCCTCTTTCAGCTGGATCCAGGATCTCTGCAACGCCTCAAGATCATTGGGCATATAGGGATAAAGGACTGTATAAGGAATTCCCTCTTCATTGGTGGGCTCCACAATCACTGGCAACACAGCTTCATAAGGCATCCCAAGCTTCTGGGCTCGAGCTCGGGCCCACTAGAGATAAGGCTACATAGGGAGAGAAGTCCTTGGTCCTAGCTCTTAGGGGTCATATCTGTTCACCATGCCCCAAGCTCGTATAAACCTCCGGCGATGCTCGTCAACGTCTTCCTTGTAGTCAAATGCAATATCCGTAAGAAGTAGCTCATGAGGACCGTCTCTCCAAGCACGACCAAATTGTCGCAAAGCTAAACAAGGACTGTAGGTTATACCCCCTCTGATTCCAAGCAACGGGTGTAGCGATAAAAAATGTAGCGGGGTAAATCGGAGATCAAACTATTAATTAATTCGTCTCACAAAAGCAAGAGTCGCCGCCGCGCTTTATTATTTCCAAGGGAAAAGGGAAAAGAGCGAAATAAAACCCTAAAATATGCAATGTAAAATAATACTTTAAAAGTAATGAAAATACAAGGCATTTTTGAAAAGAGGTCTAGAGTTCGGGGGTTGGTTATACAATGGGAAGGTATTAGCACCCAATGTATCTATAGTATTCTATAGGAACCTTTTGAAATATCAGTTTATTAAAATGTTTGTTTGATTAAAAGATAAATTGTTTTGGCCAAAAATGGATATGGACGAGTCTTTGAAGATACGACGACCTAACGTCGAAGTTTTGACTTAAAAGGTGTGAGTTTTGAAAAATTGAATATTTGGGGAAATTATCTTAAGTTTTTTAACGAAATAATAAACGGAGGATGAATGAGGGTATTCACACGATGTTTTTTTGATGACATGAAGTCGACAAAAATTAAACAATTCCCTTGGATTAAAACGGACGAAAGATATGCGGATTAACGATCAATTAATTAAAATTACAATTGAACAATTAACTATGAAATTTAAATCATACTAGCATGCATTTTAACGATTAAATAAATAATCAAAAGTATATGAAGATTAAATTATGAAATCATAGATTTTAAACACATAACAAAGATTAAATCATGAAACATGTATTTTCGAATAATTAAATAAACAACCATACAAAATAAAAATAAGAATTAAATAGTATGTTGACGAAATTAAATAAGGATGAATTTTAATTAAACATTTTTATGTGTTTTTTATAATAATTAATAATTATACAGCAAACTAAATTAATAATATTAAGTATGTTAAATAATATTGCCAAAAGAAATAAAAGATAGAAAAGTGACCCAACCAGGACTTGAACCCAAGACCCTTAACTTGCTGTAAACACACTTTATCAATTGAGTTGTACTATTATTCATTAATTAGCATAAGTTAATAAGAACATAAGGAAAAAAAATGAAAACGAATTTGGATCAAAAAAAGGCCCAATGGGCCATCCGGGTTGTGGATGAAAAGAAAAGAATTTTTTTTTGTAAACCCTAGTACTAAGGAGGCGCCACGCGGTACTGCTGTATGGCATGGGGAAAAAACAAAATTTATTATATTTTATTAGTTGGGAAGAGAAAAAGAAGGAAATTATATTATTATTATTATTAATTTTGGGAAAAGAGAAAGAAGTATATTATTATTATGTTTTGGGAATAGAAAAAAGTAATATATTTTATATTATTATTATTGTACTTTTATTGGGAGAAAGAAAAAACTAGATGTTAATATTATTATATTTCCAAAACAAGACAGTAAAGCAACATTTTTTCCTCCCTCTCTACAGATCCAAACTTCTTCATCTCTTTCTAAACCGATCTGTTCTCTCTTCCTCTTTTCTTACAGATCCGAAACTTCCATCTCTCATCTTGAATCACATCTTTCTCCTTCCCTCCAAACAGATCCGAATCTTGTTCCTCTCATCTCTCTCAGAGCCGCCTTCCTCTCTTGTCTCCCAGAACCACCTTCCTCTCCTCACGCAACCGTCCTCTTTGCACAACAACCTCTCTTATAGAAAAAAAAACCCTTTTTTTCTCCCTCTCATAAATCCGGTTTCTTAGTCCTTTTTCTGTTGTTGTTGTGAATCAAAGGGTTATGGTGGAGATGGGTTTGTGAGCTGTTCAACTCTTTTCTGTTTGTTTTTTTAATTCAAGAAATAAAATAAAACTGATTGAATATTTTAAGTGGATTTTGGTTGTTTTAAGAACAAATGTTTTTTATTATTAGAAACAAAAGGCCTTTTTAATTATTAGATTTAAAACAACAAAAAAATATTTTTAGATCTTGATATGGAATAGCAAAATATTTTAAATATTCTAACAAAAACATACTTTTTTTTTATTGAAACAGTAATATATATTTTTAAATATTGTAACAAAACAATTTTTTTTTAAATATGGAACAACAATGTATTTTTTTTTATAACAACAACATATATTTTTTAAAATATGGAACAGCAATATATATTTTTTAATATTTGTAACAAAATAATTTTTTTTAAAATATTAAGAACAAAATGTTTTTTTTTATTATTTAGATTAAAACAGCAAAAAAATATTTTTAGATCTTGATATGGAATAGCAAAATATCTTAAATATTATAACAAAAAACATATTTTTTTTAATATTGGAACAACAATATATTTAAAAATAATGTAACAGCAACATATTTTTTTAGATATTGGATATTAGAAAAAAAAAGCAAAATACTTTTATGGTTTTGGATAGCAAAATATATATTTTTTTAAATGTAACAGCAACATATATTTTAAAATATTTGTAACAACAACATATTTTGGTTTTTGATATTATAACAAAATGGTTTTTTTTTATTATTCAGATTAAATAGTTTTTTGATTATTTGTATTTTGTAACAGCAAAAAAAACAAGCTTTTTTTTGGACAGCAACAGCAAAAAAAATAGTTTTTATGGATTTTAAGATTTTTAGAACAACAAAATATTTTTTGGTTATTTGGAACAGCAAAGGTGTTTTTGGACAGCAAGCATATTTTGGACAACAAATGTATTTTTGGACAGCAAGCTCTAAACAAGTTGGAACAACAAAGGTATTTTTGGGACAGCAAAGTAAACTTTTATTACACTTATTATTATTACCAATATTATGAATACTAACATGTTTAAGTATTAACATTCATGCAGCAAATCAACTCAAATATAGTACAACAAAAACAAAAAAATGTTAAAGCAAATATTACATGGCAAAGAAAATTGGTACAGCAAGTGATTCAAGCATGAACATATGCAAAAGTAGAGCAACAATAGATAGAGAGGAGAAAAAGAGTATACCTATCGGAGCCTCTCCGATGGGGCTTCTAGCAAAAATTGGTAAGCTTCCTTGAGTTCGCTATCTTTTCTCCTTGCTGGATTTTTCAGAACAACACCAATTTTCTGGTTTTCTACTTGCTGAATTTTTCTAGAACAACACCAATTTCCTGTTTTCTTTTACTGCTGAATTTTTTCTTCTTCCCCTTTTTTTTGTTGACAAAGACTCTTATTTATAGTGGAGTGTAGGGGTGGACATCGTTCGATTTGGGCTGGATTTGGGCCCAATATGTCAAACCATGTAAAACCATGGATTCAAATATTAGGCCCAATTCCGACCAAAGTTGTAATCGGTTTGATCGGATTCGGTTTAATCGGTTTATCGGTTAAAATGGATCGGTTTGTTCGGTTAATTAATATTAAATTGTCATAAAAATTCAATTATATCTTAATTTTTTTAATTAAAACAATATTAAATAATAAATTTAAAGCAATAATAAAAATAATAAATGACCCAATTTAACACTATTTTACATTCTAATTTACACTGTCTTCCAAATAAACTATGATCAAATTGTAAATTCCAAATAAACTATGATCAAATATTATATCAAAATAATACATTCAATTTTGGACATAAAGTCTATAAGGTAGTTTTTGTAGATGCCAACATTAAAAGAAAGCTTAAAATACACTATGAATACTTAAATTACATTCATCCTTCATATATAAATTAACATTAAAAGCCAACATGATGACACAACCAACACTAATTATAATTTTTGTTCACCATCATATTTCCAGCACTTAAACACCCACCGTAAGCTGCAAGAGAAGAGAAGTGTTCCACTGTAAGCTGCAAGAAAAGAGAAGTGTTATTTTAGAAATAATATATTTCAAAGCTTTTGCTTCTAAACAAAATTATGCATGACCTTTCAAGTAAATTTTTTGCATACTCTACATTCTCATTTGCATCCTGGAACATGTTATTGACTACTCAATTGAATACCTCCCTTTCAAGCACATATTTAAGTTCTTCATAGATTCTAGCAGAAGGAATTCCACATAAGATTGCATCATCCTTAAATTATGGATAAAAAATGGAAACATTACAGAACTTACTAAATTTTTCAATGAACGATGACTATGCAGCCTCATCTTTGCAAACACCCGCACCGCCCGCTCAGGTTGATTCTGCAAATTTTGATTAGATAAAATGTAAGCCAATATAAGCACCAAAATACAAGAGGAATTTTGTTAGAGATAGTTCACTTTTAAATTCAGTTGCTCAGCCTAATAGGGGCTTTCCTATGCAGCCTATTGATGAAATGAAGGAGGACTTAGCATGTCATTACAACAAATCCAAGGCAAACAAACAGTAACCAACAACATTATAGTAATAAAAATACATTCATTTGTTTGATGGGCCCTGGCTTATTAAACTGCGCTAGAAAATTATCCAAGTGGAGAAATTTCTTATAGGAACACAATAGTTTGAGTTTCCTTGTTTCCTTTTTCTGTAAAGTAATTGCTATACTATTGTGCTTCACCTTGTACTACCAGATTATTCAGTAATATAAGTAGCATACAGAAGACTCAAATATTTTAGGGTTTCTCTATGATTCTCTCTTGACATGACACATCAAATATAGCTATTTTGGTTCTTTAGGTAAAGTAATAAAAAGCGGGCTTTACTTTGAAGTTTCATAATTGAGCTCACCAGTGCATCACATGATGCCAGCAAAGCATTGTAAGGATGTGGATACAAGCAATCAGAAATCTGATTCAGCAAAGACTCGGCTAAGTCTAACTGTAGTTCTCTGCTGAAAGAAACTGAAAGTGTAGCTAGAGTTGAGTCGTATAACTTCAAATTCCCCTGCTGCATTTTTTTAACTACAATATATATGAAAATAGTATTAGTCCTAGAAATATACTCTATTATAAAAAGGGGTGTCAACAGATACAAGGCCATAAAGCTCTATATCAACACCATATATCTCAACCAAATTCCAATTCACTTGGTGTGGGTTTCTATTTTAACTAAAACTGAGTGGGTGAAATTTCTGTGATAGCAGAGCACTCAGACAGTAAATTCAAAAAATAATAAAAGGTAGCAAAAGCAAGTTAACACAACATTGTAATAGAACTCACCATTCTCATGGCATCCCCAAAACTTCTTTGAGAAACTTCTCTGGACACTTTTGATTCCAACTGAATATATAGGCGCGATGGAAGCTAAAAATAACAACAATCATGTGTTCAGGAATTAAAACAAAATTAAAATGATTGGAACCATACATTTCACAAACAAAATTAAAACAAGGAGGAATTAAAACAAAATGAATAAAGAGTTACCAAAAATTAACTTGTATCATTTTCAAATGGATCCAGTGCTGTGCGGGAATTGATGTGCGAGACTGATATAGGTCAGCTGTGTCGTTCAGACTTCAAAAAGTCGAGTCATTCACGACTCCAAAAAAGTGGTTGCACATAACAATATAAAAAATATTCAGTTTATGGCTTAGAAAACTGTTAGTATATAACTTTTAATTTTTTCATACCTAAAAGCTAATTAAATCGGGCCAGCCTGCCCAGGAGCAGCTGCTCCAACAACACAAGCAACTTGAAATTCTACAACCATATAAGAAAATTGTAATGAGATGATGCTTAACTTTATCAAATAATTTTTAAAAAGGACAAAAGGATTAACTATGTACCTGAAACTATTGAATCAATTATGTCATATTCTTCAAGTAAATCAAGGACTTTTGGATCGTTCTCGTCCGAAGGCATCAACCAATTTTGAGAACAAATAAGCGCCTCAACCATTGCTGGACTCAAAGAGCTCCTATACATGTCTAAAATCCTTCCACCCGTGCTAAAAGCACTTTCAGATGCTACACTTGAAACAGGTGTTGCCAAAACATCCCTAACCAAAGTAGCTAATATAGGATAACGAGTTGAATTCTCCTTCCACCATTTAAGAATGTTAAAATTTTCAGCATCAACCCAACATGGATCATCTAAGTACTTCTTTAGTTCATTTTTATTATCAACAATGACTTTATCCTTCAAGTGTTGTTTAAATGCCTCAGCCCTTGTAAAAAGTGTAGGTTTTCTAGCTTGGGTACTTGTTTCTCCAAGAGAAGTGCTCTCGGATGGTGCATCTAAGAGGGCAGCCTCAACATTCTTACTGTGCTCAGATTTATACCAATTGTATAGTGTAAATAGACTTTTCTTGACACACTCAATACTTTTCTTAGCAATTGGACTACCATCCCCATGCATGTCATTGAAAGACCACTCAACATAATCGAACTTAAACCTAGGGTCAAATATCACTCCAAAAAATAGGAAATGATTCACTTTTTCAACATCCCCCCAATATTTATCAAATTTGGTCTTCATATTTGAAACCATTGGAGCCACATAGGTATTCATGTTCAAGGAAGCTTCTTGAAGCTTACACAAAATTTCAGACAAGTTATGAAAGGCAGAATGTAACGACACTTCTTGCGAAGATGAAAACAATTTGGTTGCATCATAGAATGTTTTCAAAAAAATCACAAAAGCCCTAGATTTTTCCCAATCAATAGAACAAGGAGGACCCGAGAGGTTAAAAAATTCCATGTACCCAGGATCCTCATCCTCTAACTTCTCAAATGCTGCCTGAAACTTCTCAGCAGCATCCAACATCAAATATATGGAATTCCATCATGTGGAAACATCAAGGCCAAGTTTTCTTTCACATGTTATCCCTACAATTTCAATACACTCCTTAAACTTTAAAGCTCGTTGTGGTGAGGACCTCACAAACCTAACAGCTTCGCGAACACTTTCAATAGCCAATTCATGATCTTTTTGCCCATCTCTCACTACTAAGTTTAAGATATGGGCAGCACACCTCATATGAAAAAAACTCCCATCACCAACTAAAGCATTCTTGCTTTTAAGTCTTTTTCCCAAATAAGAAACAGCCACATCATTACATGTTGCATTATCAAGGGTAATTGTTGACACTTTTCTAAGCCCCCATTCATTCAAAACATCCTCCACTTTCTTACCAATGGTGTCACCCTTGTGATTTGGAACTAAACTAAAAATGATAATCTTTTTATGATAGTTCCATTCATTGTCAATGAAGTGTGCAGTTATGGCCATGTAACTAAGATTTTGAATTGAAGTCCAACAATCAGTGGTTAGTGCAACCCTAGGACAATCAGATTTAAAGAAGGCTTTAAGTTTCAACTTTTCGACTAGGTAAAGTTGAAAACAATCCCTAGCAACAGTCCTCCTTGAAGGGATGGTCATTTGTGGTTGTAGTTGTTTGCATAGTCTTTTAAAACCCTCACCCTCTACCACTCTAAATGAATGCTCATCAAGAAGTACAAAGGAAGTAATAGCCTTCCTACATGCTTGAGCATTGAACCTTTGGCTTGTTGAACCTAAAAAACCACCTTCACCACTTACAAGGTTTCTTTGAGTGGGATCTTTCTGTAAAAGGTTAGGGTTTTTGTGACACAATTTTGAGTGAGCTAACATGTTAGATGTTCCATGTGTTTTAGGGTCGCATCGATATCTTTTGTGACAATGTTTACACGCAGCTATTGGTTCAGGTTCATCCGGCAAAATGTTAAAGTCTAACCAAACGGTGGAAGTTTTCCTAGATCCACTAGCATTAACTAGTCTTTTTTTCCTAGAAGGGGGGAGAGGAGGAAGTGCGGTTTCTACTGCTTGTGTAGGTTCAACATAGGGAACAGGATGTTTCATCACTGAAAATATTTTGGTCAATAAAACACTTAGTCCTATATGAATAATCTAAAACAGTTACTTACATGACCAATTTAAATGTTAGACTAAAAAAGATCATGTAAGACAAGACAATACCTGCAAGACAAGACCATGCATCATGATACTTAACATACACTAAAGGTTGACAATACCTGCAAGACAATACCATGCATCAGGATACTACATAGATCAATGCAACTACTGGATTTTCTCAAAGGGAGAAAATGGCTACCATACTCAAGCAACATGCCTAATCTGTGAAGCTAGTTAAACAACTATGATAAAAGCAATATCAATACAATATTTCTTCAGTGAAAGCAACCAACTGCTTCCAACTAAAAAATAAGTACCTAAATCAAACTGATTCAAACATCAAACATATCAAACATATCAAACATAATACTTCAAACCCTAATTTTATTTGAAAATGTTAAGGTAGAGACAAACAGAGTCAAGAGTTCCCATTCAAAGTTAAACACATAGATGAAGTGTCGTTTTTTCATCTAGAGACTATCATTTATGTCAGTTGAACACAATTAGGACAAATATACCTCCATATTGCACTTGAAATGTTTACGAAAAATGGTTGACTGATAAATTTTCATGGTTAATCAGCTCTTTTTCTTTTGAGTGTTTTGTCCTTAATTAGCTGCTTTCAGATGACAAACACTATCCAGAAGAAGTATAAGGTTTCTTTCCTGCCTCATCTCAATTTCTGTCAATTTTAGCAGATTTCTTGTAATTGGAAAGACATCTCCAGTCACCTATCAGGTTCTTGGACACCTAAAGACATGCCTTGTATTAGCATTTGGGTATACTTTGCTCCAGCATCCATTCAGCTAGAGAAACATAATGGGTATTCTGTTAGCCATGGTTGGGATGATTCTATATTCTTACTATTGTACTATTGAGAATCAGCAAAAAGCCATTGAAGCTGCTGCACTAGCATCCCAGGTTGGTTTTACTATACTGACTTTACTCATGTCTTTGCACTTTGCGTTATCATTTACTAAAACTACATTCTGTGACACTGTATCTAATAAATCTTTGCAGGCAAGAGAAGGTGAATCTGATCCTCTCATTAATTTGGAAAAAGGAAGCAGCACTGTGACTGACAGTGTTGGACATATGTCCCCTGTATGGAGCAAAGACAAAGACTAGTATGTTTACGAGCTCTGTAAAATCATTGTGGAGAAACAGTTATAGTTTCTACTTTCTATAGAGGGTTAAAACCTGTAAACAGGGGTGGACATCGGTCGGTTTGTGTTCAACTGACATAAATGATACAGAGGTAACAAAAATGCTAAGTTAGAGACAAACAGAGATAGGTAGATAGAGAAAGAGAGAAAGAGGGAGAAGGAGAAAGAGATAAAGAGAGAGAAGGAGAAAGAGAACGACGAAGAACTTACTTGATCGATGGTGGTTCGTGGTGGCCGGCGTGGTGGCATGGTGGTGCTTGAGAATGGAAAAAAACGGATGCGTAAACAAAGACGGTGGTAGAAGACGCAAGGTGAAACCCTAGGAGCACATAAAGATTAGAGAGACTGTGAAACTGAAATGAAATGAAATAGAAACCCTAGCAGCACATAGAGATTAGAGAGACTGTGAAACGAATAGAAATCAAATGTAAAAATGAAATGAAAATCAGTAACCTAGGCCGGTCGGTTTTGGATTTCGATGGACCCAAACAAATTATCTGAAACCGACCGGTATAATCCATATGAATCCATTTCTTGCAAAACCGATTATCTGATAACCCGTTTGACCCGAACCGCTTACTAACGGGCCCCTTGGGTAGGTCGGATTGGACCGGTTCGAAATAATCTGTCCAGCCATAGTGGAGTGTGGAGGATTTGAGGGGGAAAAACAGTAGAAATTCAAACTGTTTTGGCAAGCTGTTCCTATACTTTGTTCTCACAAATTGCTTTAGCCATTTTGATACAAATTGCTGCTACATTGATGCAGGTTGGAGCAGGTTTTTGGCAGCACTTGGAGCTGCTGTATGTTGCTGTTTTTTTACTGTTTTGTAGCATTTCACAACATTTCTCTTTGCTGTTTTTTTCAGGTTATTTGGAGCATTATTTGACCAACAAAAATGCAACAAAATAGGCTTGGAGAAAGGTTGCAAATATGGGTTGCACTAGCACTTTGCTGAATTTTTTCATGTTGAAAATAAATCTTGTACACACTTGTAGCTTCTTGTAACCTTGTGATAAACTCCAATAAATCGTAACATTGAATAAATATGCAGTCTTCAATATATTTCCACTCTTTAATAGTTATGAATAATCTTGAATCTTCACATAAACATGAATCTTGATATATCTTGATAAAAATTCAAGATCTTCCATTTAAATTTGGGAAATAATTGAATAATACTTGGATGAATTGTTGAGTGAAAAATAAATAATAATGCAAGTCTTGGACTTTAATCTTGCATTCTTGTACTAGAAATCCAAATAAATCACATGGATTAATTTGTAATCAAATAAAATTTCCTCATGTAATTAAATAGAATTCCTCACTAACTTCTTGAAATAATGCTTCAATGTATTTAAATAACCATGATGTAGATCTTCCAAAATAATCACAAAAATAATCTTGAATAAATATCTCATGTGATAAATAAATATTCTTGGATGAAAACTCTTGAATAGCTCCTCTTTAATTATCATTTGGATTCAAATAAAGAAAATTCCAAATATTCCGAATATTTTGAATAAATTCTTCTAGAACAGTTTTGAATTTAATTATCCCATTTCGGCGAAATTCAACCCGCATCGTGAGAAAATTTGCAGGTGACTTTTGGTTCAAGAAATCGGCAATGACGGTATAACCTGTTTTTCTTGCATTTTAGATTAATGTGAAACACACATGAACCAAAGCCGGTAGAATTTTGACTGTTCTTCTTGAAAAATATTCGAAAAAACGGAGACCATTTGCTGGACAGAGTGTGGAAATAAACGCATAATTCTCTGAAATTCTTTGATGAACCAGTCTTTTAGAAATTAATGAACGACAGCATTTCTGTTCTGAGACTCGAAATCCTGATCGACGTACAACGTCTAATGCTCTTCTTTCAGATCTATTTTCTGCACATGAAAATAAAACAGAAAAACATGCACTTCGTGCTTGATTAGTGGTTAGTAATTCATAAGATAAAATGCTCACAACACTCGGTAATCTCTACACAATCAAAGCTTGACAGCGAAAAATTTGAAACCTACCATATTCTGTGACCTTGATGTGTACAAAAAAATAATGCAGATGAAACAGGGATCTTAGGTCAAAAATTGGGGTATGACAGCTGCCCCTATTTAAGTTTCTTCTATCCGGAGATATGAAGATTAAAATCTTCGTCTCGACGAGATTGAAGGTACTTAAATACATAATGCGCAATTTTTGCCCTAAGATACCGCCATTATATTTATGATATAGATGTACTATTTAAATTTAAGGAGAATGATATTGTATGAGACAAAATAATGTTGGAGAAACCAAGCACCAACAAAACACAAGAACATAGATGATACACTACTGGGGAAATGAGTCATCGACTTCAAATGATAGACTCTTAACGGCGAATAAAATTTGAGAGAATATGACCTCTGACCCTAACAAAGAAGGCGCCTTGCATAGGCCACGAAACAAACAGATTATTGACCCAAGATAAAGGTGCGTTCACAACTCAAGGTCAAAGATCGACAAAAGATGTATCATTTTTTGCTGATAACGAACTACCGACTTCTGAAGGTAGAGATTTCATAACAAACTTCTCTGCAAGATTTTTCCAGAGGGATACCAATTAATGCTGAAATAATAATATGGTGTTAGATACACAAGCTGCTCAAATAAAGAAGCTGCCACTTGTTGTCGTTCAAAGATGTCAATAACATACAAGCTTCTCAAATAAAGAAGCTGCCACTTGCTGTCTTCTAAAAATACTATAACATACAAGCTGCTCAAATAAAGAAGCCGCCACTTGCTGTCGTCCAAGGATGTCAATAACATACAAGCTGCTCAAATAAAGAAGCCGCCACTTGCTGTTTTCCAAAAAAAATACCAATAACAAACAAGCTGCTCAAATAAAGAAGTCACCACTTGCTGTCTTCCAAAAATAATACTAACGCACAAGTTGCTCATGAAGAGACCGCCGCTTTCCGTTTTCCAAAAATAATAACGCACAAGTTGCTCATGAAGAGACCGCCTCTTGCCGTTTTCCAAAAATACTAACGCACAAGTTGCTCATGAAGAGACCGCCGCTTGCCGTTTTTCCAAAAAATAATAACGTACAAGTTGCTCATGAAGAGACCACCGCTTGCCGTTTTCTAAAAGTAATAATAACGCACAAGTTGCTCATGAAGAGACTGCCGCTTGCCATTTTCCAAAAATAATAACGCACAAGTTGCTCATGAAGAGACCACCGCTTGCCGTTTTCCAAAAATATTTCAGAAGAAAGTTGCGATAACACTGCCAGAGAATAAAATCTTCTTCAAAGGGAACCATGAATAAATCCTTCATGAGGAGATCAGATATTTAAATGCGCGAAATAAATGCACCATTCATCTAGGTTGTTTAGCTTGGAGAAAACCACGAGATAGCCTATGCAAGAGACAAAAACTCCCTCCAGGAATAAACAAGAGAGAAGACAATCAAACAAGACTCCACCCAATGAGAAAATAACTCGACTGGGGATTCATCCTATCCAGAAATGGACAAGGAATGCTAAATCAAAAATTCATCCACGAGGATTAACTCAGTTGGGGAATTTAGAAAGGAAGCACATTTTCTGCCTAAGTTAACATTCTACTTGGAAAGAAACATGTACTCCGTCTGAATAAACAAAGTAAACAACCCAAAATCAACGACAAATGTGAATATGCATTCGTGATATAAGTGTGAATGAGTAAATGAATGTTATGCTGATAAAACAGGTAGATGGAATATCTTGAAGATGACAAGATATCACGAAATAAAAAATACTCGGCCAATCTTAAAGGGACGGAAAATAACTGGAACTGGAACCAAAAAAGCAACGTCAGAGCATATCACGCTAAAAAGCTCAAGTCTTCTGGGGAGAAAAATATTCAAATCTAATCTTATAATCACCAATAGACCGCTGACATGATACAAAATGTACCACACTTCATAAATCTGCTCAAATAAAGATAACCGAAACAAAGCTTAACCGGAATTGCTAGGGAGTCACCAAGCTTAGTACCACTAGAAACGCAATTTTACACAACCAACATCTCACGAAGATTTTGAAAGAGAACATGTTCATCATGCAAGGATAAATTACTGCATTGTTTTGCATTTCATGGCTTAACCATCCTCGGAACAACTGTTAATATTCCTTTCAGTATTCACGACACATTTAAAATAGGAATGTGTTAAATAACTTTGTTTCAAATATTCCCGTAAAAGCTGAAATTTTGCCCACAAAAAAGATAAATGCTCAAATTTCATTAATAAGATGGTAATTCTCTAACAATGCGACTCCAACGGTTTACAAAAGTTTGGGGAAATAGTACGTGAATGAAAAAGGTTACACAAAAAAATGATCACTATTCTCCCTAACAACTTCGAATTCCGAAATGTGCTCAAATGCCAAGACTGGTCTGACCAAAAGCCTGCCTAAGTCGCCCCTTCATGTTTTCAACTTAGCAAACCGTCAACTAAGACCTAGGCGAAATACTTCTTGACTGCATCGGCGTTCACGGAGCGCGAGAGTTCTTCACCGTCCATATTTGTGAGAATCATGGCACCTCCAGAGAAAACTTTCTTAACGACATACGGTCCTTCATAATTCGGAGCCCACTTTCCCCTAGAATCGGGTTGGAAAGATAATATCTTCTTGAGCACGAGGTCACCTTCTCTGAAATCGCGTGGTCGAACTTTCTTATCAAAAGCCTTCTTCATTCTTTGTTGATATAGTTGACCGTGACACAACGCTATTAATCTCTTTTCTTCAATTAAATTCAATTGATCATATCTACTTTGACACCATTCAGCCACAGAGAGTTTAGCTTCTATCAAAACTCTCATAGACGAAATCTCAACCTCCATGGGGAGTACTGCTTCAATGCCATAAACTAGGGAAAATAGGGTTGCACCTGTTGAAGTTCGAACTGAAGTGCGTTATCCATGTAAAGCAAACGGAAGCATTTCATGCCAATCCTTATAAGTTACCACCATCTTCTGGACAATCTTTTTGATGTTCTTGTTAGCAGCTTCAACAACCCCATTCATCTTCGGCCTGTATGGAGAAGAGTTATGATGTTCGATCTTGAACTCTTCACAAAGCTCTTTCATCATCTTTTTATTCAAATTCGAGCCATTATCAGTGATGATCTTGCTCGGGATGCCGTATTGATAAATGATCTGATTCTTGATAAATCTGACTACCACCTGTCTGGTTACATTAGCATAAGATGCTGCTTCCACCCATTTAGTAAAATAATCGATCACTACTAAGATGAAACGATGACCATTTGAAGCCTTGGGTTCAATCATTCCAATCATATCAATGCCCCACATAGAGAAAGGCCAAGGTGAAGAGATAACATTGAGGAGGGTCGGTGGCACATGTATCTTGTCCGCATAAATTTGGCATTTATGACATTTCTTCACATATTTGCAACAATCTGATTCCATCGTCATCCAATAGTAACCAGCTCTCAACATCTTTTTAGCCATTGCATGTCTGTTGGCATGAGTGCCAAAGGATCCTTCATGTACTTCTTGCATCAGCATGTCTGCTTCATGTCTGTCTACGCATCTGAGTAAGACCATGTCATAATTCCTCTTATATAATACTTCTTCATTGAGGAAGAAACTACTTTCCAATCTCCTCAACGTCTTCCTATCTTTATTGGATGCCCCAGGCGGGTACTCTTGAGTTTGAAGAACACGTTTAATGTCATAGAACCACGGTTTGTCTTCGGTGACCTCTTTTACTGAGAACACATGAGCAGGTATGTCGAGGCGCATAACTCTGATTGTAGGCATATCGTTCCAACCATTCACTTGAAACATTGAAGACAAAGTAACTAAAACATCAGCCATTTAGTTTTCATCTCTAGGGATGTGATATAATTCCAATTTGTTGAAGAAAGTTAACAATCTTCTAGCATAATCTCTGTAAAGGATCAAACCAGGATGACGAGTCTCCCATTCTCCTTTGATTTGATTAATTACCAATGTTGATTCTCCGTATATATCAAGAATCTTAATCCTTAGATCCACTGAGCATCCTCCACAACGATCAATGACAGCAGTGCTTTCCATAGCCTTGGAACTCCAAAGAATGTCTGTATGGGCAAAGGATATTATCCTGTAAGACCATCCTAAACCTTCTTCATTCTTCAACACGGACTTAGGGAGGTGCGAAATAAACCACCTCGACAACAATGACATACAACACATGAGAGTCCCTCTTCTACGCACAGTACGAGTATAGAGGGCATGCAAGATATCACCCAATAGAGTAGGCACTAGATTGCGAGACAGGAAGATCTTAACCGCATTCACATCTATAAAGGAATCTGGATTCGGGAAGAGAACCAAACCGTAGATAAGGAGAGCCAAGATATCTTCGAAAGCCTGAAAGTACAAACTATCCCAGAATAGTTGAGCTTGACCTATCAGAAACTTGGCTAAGAAACCTTCAACCCCGCTTCGTGTTTCCCAATTGGATACTACATCAGCCCTTTTCAGATACAGAGCTGAAGCAATGTCTTCTGGTCTAGGAGTCTCTTCCAAACCTCTGAAGGGCATCTTCTCAAGGATGGATATGCCCAATAAGTGAGAAAACTCTGCCAAGACAAAACACAAGCCTAAGGGTCAAGGCCCATTCCCAATTATTTTGTACCATTTATTTAATATTTATTTGAAATAAATCAAAATAAATATGTAAAAAAAAAGGTAAAAATGGTAAGTCCATGCAAAATGATATTAGGGTCCTCTATAACCTTAGGAAGATATTTTAATCTTAAAAATTTAGGCCATTGACCCAAAAATTCAAATTTGCTCAATGCACCATTCTTGAAATTTCCAAAATTTTCCCAACTTGGGAAAGCTATGACTTGCTCAATTTTGACCTCATGATGATGATCTTGGACTTTTTGGAAATCCAAACATGTCTAATTCAATCCCTCTTTTGATCATGTTTGCATTTGAAGATGTTATCTTGATGTAAAAGGTCTTGGCAAAAAGTGGCTTTTGTTGACTTTCTAAAAATGACCTGTAATGTATGAACTTGTATCTTTCAAATGGTGCATTTATTGATCTTGAGGGATGAATATAAGTTGTATGGAATTGGATTCTCTTTAAAATGAGCTTTGGTTGGAAATTTTCTGATAAAGTATGAGAAAGTTATGCCTAGTCAAAGTTTGGTTGACTTTTCCTATAGAAACCCTAATTTGCCATTTTTTACTTTTGATGGGTTAGGAGCATTTCTTGAGGAATCATGATCAACCCTTGATCAAATGATGGTTATCCCTTCAAAATGTTGATGTTGACCAAAAATCTTGAAGTTTGACTTTACATGGGCCACAATTGACTTTTCACCTAGCATAGTTGATTCTCCAATACTTGAGCAATTAACTGAGCAAACTTATTGAGCAAGGCATGAAACTTGGCATGGATGATATTGAAGACATATTAGGACTATGTAAAGCACTTGGGATCCTTGGAGCTCAACCATCTTGATTAAAATTGAAACCCTAGTTTGGGGTTCATTGCCTTAGGAGGAGAATTGTCTGGTCAATTCTTGGTCAACCTTGAGCAATTGAGAACCTCTAGGAGTATGTCTTGTATGAAAATGGAAGGGAAAGTTTTGGGGTACAACAACTGCCCTTATTAAATATTCTTATACATGAGGATGTAGATTGGCTAGTCTGCCTTTCGTGACCTGAAGGTGGAAGATGATTGAACACTAGAGTGCCCATAAATTTGCACTCGCCCAAAGTGAGATTGTTGGTGAATAATATCGGGAATGGGCTTACATATGCCATTTGGAAAAAGATGACAAAAGACTGTCGAATATGGGCTTAAACATTCCATCCAAGGAGATATGATGGAGAGTCGTCGGAGATGGGCTTAGAGATTTCATCCAGAGAATGTGACGGAGAGTCGTCGGAGATGGGCTCGGAGATGCCATCTAGAACAATGTTGATTTCATGAGATATTCTTTGTGGGAATTCCTATTCCTGTTGTTGAGGAGGACTCCATTGAGGAAAGTTGGTCTCTGTTCGGGAAATAGAGTTTAGGAGCTTCAATTGTCCATTACTCTGTTGGGGGAGTCATCTCTTGATTGAAGAGATGGAAGTGAACTGCTATCTAGTCAGGATCCAGGCTTCACAGTGACTTGCTGATTATAATAAGGCCGACTGCTATCCGGTCGTATTCCAGGATTCACAGCGACTTACTGGGGAAATGAGATTAATTTGTTATCTGGTCGTACTCTAGGATTTGTAGTTTCTTAAACTGGAATAGAAATCAGAAAAATCTTAGTGTCGATTTAACTGAACCAGAGAAAGGTCTTTAATTAACTTTTACTAGAATGGAAATCAGAATAATCTTAGGATCGATTCAACTGAACCAGACAAAAGTCTTGGAACATCTTTAACTGGAATAGGAATCAGAGAGATCTTAGTGTCGATCAGACTGAACCAGAGAAGTTCTTTAATTAACTTTGACTGGAATGGAAATCATAAAAATCTTAGGATCGATTCAACTGAACCAAACAAAAGTATTGGAATATCTTCAACTGGAATAGGAATCAGAGAGATCTTAGTGTCGATCTGACTGAACCAGAGAAGGTCTTGAATTAACTTTGACTGGAATGGAAATCAGAAGAATCTTAAGATTGATTCAACTGAACCAGACAAAAGTCTTGGAATATCTTCAACTGGAATAGGAATCAGAGAGATCTTAGTGTCGATCTGACTGAACCAAAGAAGGTCTTGTGAGGCCATCTTTCTGAGGAAAATCCTGAAATAACCCTTCGTTAGACGTAGCTTTTTAGAAGACTACCATGTCACATAATTAGTCAATGGTGTTTGTTGATTTGATCTTTTCCCTAAAAAAGGCAAAGAGTTAGTCATATGCAATGTCATGATGGATGAAATGCATTACGGTGATGTTCTCAAAATGTATGATAATATGTTATATGCAATGTGTATGTGTATGCCACGATGTATGAACATGGGATGTGTTGTACCCAAAAATTTTCCCTCCCATATTTCTCAAAACATTGCAATAAATATCCTCAAGTTGCTCAAGGGTTGGCCAGACAAGCTCTCTCCTAAGGCAGTCTACCCCAAACTAGGGTTTCATGTTGCATCAAGATCCTTGAGTCCAAGTGACCCCAAGTGCTCACCAATGTCCTAATATGTTCTCAATATCATCCATGGCAAGTTTCAAGCCTTGCAGAAGAAGTTTGCTCAGTCAATTGCTTAAAGGTCCAAAAAATCGATTGTGCTAGGTCAAAAGTCAACTGTGACCCACATACAGTCAAACTTCAAGATTTTTGGTCAACATCCTCATTTTGAAGTATATTTCATCATTTTATCAAGGGTTGATCATGATTCATCAAGGATTTCTCATAATTCATCAAGACTCAAAAGTTGCTAAATTAGGGTTTTGCAGGAAAAGTCAACTCAACTTTGAACAAGCATAACTTTCTCATACTTTATGATAAATGACCCATCAAAAGCTCATTTTGAAGAGGATGAAATTCCATACAATCCATCTTCAGCTCCCAAGTTCAAAATATGCACTCACAAGAAGTTATGAATTTGGACATTATAGGTCATTTTGAAAAGTCAACAAAAACACCTTTTTTTGTCAAAGCTTCATACTTGAGCATGAAATATCAAATTGAGATGAAACCAAAAGGGTTGATTATAGGACATCTCAAGATTTCTAAAAAGTCCAAGAACACCTCTAAAGAGTCAAAATTGAGGAAGTTATGCATTGTTGAAGTTGACCTTTTTTGCAAAATTGCCAAAAGTCAACTATGCCCAAAACTTCAAATTTTGCCAAATGGGACCAATCATTTTCACTTGTTCTGAGTTGGCAACATAGCCCACGTGCTCTAGACTTTGCCACTTGTCCATATCTTATTTTTATTATTTATTTTTATTTTTATTTGAATTAATTGAATTTAAATCAAATAAAATCAAATAAAATCCAAAAGCATTGATAACAAGGATTTTGTGATCATTTCAGGTCTCAAATCACAGCTAGCCCTCATTCAAATCCGCATCAAAGCTTGTGTGCACAAAAAGATTGAAGATAGGCCATGTTTTGAAAGATTTTCAAATCAAATCAAATCAATATCAAAATCATTGATGGAGAGGGATTTGGATGCAACATTCAACCCTAATGCATTGCTTGATACATAAGGGGTGCATGCAGATCAAAAGGAGGGTTAGAAATCAGGCGCAGAGCAAGAATCAGATTCAAAAAAATCAAGGAAAAGTGTGAGATCAAAGTCCCACTTAGAAGCATCCTCAAGGCTTGGTATCTGTCCCAATCATTTCCTGGCATTCTCCACAACCTAAAGCAATCAAAACCAAGCGTTTTCAAGCCCTCCCACGCACTGTAAGTCCGCATCGGTATCACCATCTTTTTGAATTCGAATAGCTTGTTATTGCATCCATAGCATAAAATAATGGCATAATCTTAATCTACAGAGAATTTGCAAGCTTTTGGCATTATTCAATTTCATTTATATGGACTGAATTGAAATTCACCATTGTTAGGTTTTCGAGTTTGGTTTTAGGGTTTTTGTTTTCAGGTACAATTAGCCTTCATAATGGGCATGGTTGTGATCAGGAGAGTGAGACGAACTCAACCATGGCGTTGGATTCCATTTATGTGGCCTGTAAGATATTTTGTAGAGAGCATGGCTTGTAGCAACGGACATTGTCCGTGGGTATAGGTCTTTGTATTTTTAGCCACGGTGCAGGGAAGAAGAAGCGGGCGTGTCATTCCCCCATAGGCCTATTCAAATCTGGCGCGCTTTTTGTTACAATTATCCATTAATATTTATTTTCTTATATTATTATTAGTTTGCATTATATTAACAATAAGAACAACACAGCCTAGTGGTTGCCACGTGAATGTTAAGGCGTTCAGAGGCTAGAGGTCAGGGGTTCGATCCCTGCCTCTAGCATTTGTTATTTTTCCTTGTTATTTCAGGAAATCCAGTACACGCTCAAGCCTAATGTCCACCATATGCCTTCAGCATCAAGCGTGCCAGATGGCCAGATGGCCATATCTGGTGGCCATCATTGAGGGCACGCCATAGGCCCTAGTCAGCGCAATACACAGGATCAAGAAAGTCAAATGGACCTCCACAATTGGGCCTAAAAAACTGCTATTCACACCCTAAAATCAGGCCCATTTCTCACTCTTTATTTCCTTTTTCTATATTTTTCTATAAGTAATTTATTTATTATTTTTACTAACAATTAATTAATTATCTTTTTTATCAAAAATCACAAAATATTTTTATGTCCAAATAAATTTAGAATTTTATTTTTCATCAATAAATATTAATTAATTTAATTAGGTTAATTTTAGATAACTTTCATTTATTTTGCAAATAATTAAAATTAATTAGAACCAATAGGTTTTTTTACTAATTTAATTATTTTATTTTCTTTTCTAAATTAACAAAAACTCCAAAGGTATGTCACTTAATTATTTTTCATTTATTAATTTAATTAACTAATTAATTTAGCATTTAATTTTAGGAATTAATTTCTTTTCTTAAAAAATAAAAACAACAAAAACATTTTCTTTTAATTAAGAGGGTCAAAACCCTAATTTCGCATTCGATTCAATTTTCTCACGCGTTTCATTTTTATTCAATTATTGTATCTGCTCCCGATTTGTAATAATTTTAATTAGGACATTTATTTATTTATTCCGCTTTTAAATTTCAAAGGGTTTGTTTTTGGCGATGTAAATATCCGACGCCTTGTAATAGTTAGTTTAAATTCCGCATTTTAATTCTGAAAATTATTCAACTGTTAGATGTTTGATAATAGGGCTTGCATGACAAGAATGAATGTTTAATCTTAAAATAGTTAGATCACCCTAAACATGTGCAAAGATAAAAATAACTGAAATCAATACACTCGCACATGCGCACTCCTAGGGTACACTCCCACTTGGTTGCCTTCGTAAACGGTCATTGAGTATAGGTCATTTTAGAGGTCACCCTCTTGTCTAAAAGATCATAGTTGCCTCGAAATGGTTGTCTCGGACATTGTCGCCTCAAATAAATGATCTAAGACATTAGGGTTACCGCTAAGACGTCCTAACATTGCTTTAGTGACCGTATGTCCCTCTTTCGAATTGACCCTCAAACTCCAACGACGGTGCTACCTACTCACTAATAGTAGGATATCATTGTCTAAAGGAAGAAAACATAGAACGATTCCTTTTTCGAGTAGGTAGATTAGTTCTTAGATACTTGCTCATCCAAAATAAAACTTTTTCTCACACTTACACTCTTTTACAAACAAGTTTTCAAAAACACTTCATTACACTCTTGAAGACAGAAGCAAGAGTTAAATCGAAGTTAAAACTAAAACTTTTCAAAACCCACAAACATAAAGAAAACAATTTTGAAAATGATGAGCAAGTACCTAAGAGCCTGTAGATAACTACGGATAGAAAGGGTGCTAACACCTTCCCTTTCTATAATCTACCCCCCGTACTCAGAAACATCTTGAAAAAGGAATTTTTCTGTGCTTTTTTCCTTTCCTTGTTAGATAAAATAAAAGTCGTTGGTGACTCTTGCTTACCGCGACATTTTATGAACACAAATGCAAAACGCAAACCAGCATTCCAAAAACAGTCAGTTCTCCCACCGTATCACAGAACTGGCGACTATGTTGGGGACTTAATAAGTGGGGTGTACCTTAGGATTAGTTCATCTTAATGTTTTCAATTGTTTGATTTGTATGTTTTATCTTTGTGGGATTGAATCAGAGTTACTATAGATCCTAACCCGGATCTGGGGATACCTTTTAGGTAAGTAGCAATAGACTGTGAGGGAACTGTACGGTGTAGACCGATACGGTTGAAGTAGTAGCTACGTTGGTGTGGCACTTTAGTTTGTACCGATATCCCTTGTGGTGGAACAAGGAGACTATGGGGCTGCTAAGGGGTCATTAAGCACCAACTGACCTTAGAACCTATAATTGACCAACTTGGCCATAGAAAAGTAGCAGTATGCTACACTCATTGAGACCAAACTCTCGCGATGATTCCGGCCGCAAGAAAAGGTCGCTAAATTGGAATTATAACCGATCGAGGGTGGTCAGTGATATTGAGATCCTCTAGAACCCTGTTACTATTTCTAGGACAGGTTGAACCAATTAAACTGAAAGAGGGTAATACCTAAACTCCATGCCAACCTGAAACCTAAGGGCTACTGTGTGACTTGTTTTCCCTTACCATGTTTGCTATCTGTGAATACTTGTGATGTGTTTCTATCATAACATCATGCATCATGACATTGCATGCATATTGCATTGGACTAACCATTTCAAATACCAATGGGATTCATCTTTGTTCTATTTTGCAGATCATGGCATCTATGTGTAGAAACACTATTCGGACCAGCTTTGTACAAATTCCTACTCAGCTTAGAGACTTGGTTGCAAAGGTTCCTGATACTTCTTCTTTTGTCAGAAGACATGGTCACCTCCTCATTCTAGTCACTTCCAAGCTGGATGAACAAATGATGAGTGTCTTAATCCAGTTCTTTGATCCATTATACCACTGCTTCACTTTCCCGGACTATCAGTTGGTCCCTACTTTGAAGGAGTTCTCTGATCTACTCGGCATTTCTATTCTAGAGCAGACAACATTTACAGGTTGGGAGATAGCTCTTAGGCCAGAGGATGTTGCTACAGCCCTACATCTGACAAAGGCTGAGGTAATGTATAATTGGGAGACTCGGAGTGGGGCTAAAGGCTTCCTGGCTAAGTTCTTGATTAATCGGGCTCAACAGTCTTGGGGCAGTTTGGACTTTCAAGCATTTGAAGACATCCTTTCTCTTCTCATATATGGCCTAGTTATGTTCCCTAATTCAGATTCTTTTGTCGACGTGAACGCAATGAAGATCTTCATGTCCCGTAATCCACTGCCCACTCTCTTAGGTGACATTCTGCATGCTCTTTATGCCCGTACTGCTCGGAAACGGGGAACCCTTATGTGTTGTGCACCATTGCTGGCAAGGTGGTTTATTTCTCACCTCCCTAAATCCGTTTTGAAGAATGAGGAAGATATGGGTTGGGCCTACAGAATTATGTCCCTTGCTCACACGGACATCATCTGGAGTACTAAAGACATGGAAGAAGTAGCTATTATTGATCGTTGTGGGGAATACCCCAATGTTCCATTACTTGGAATTCGAGGAGGGATCACCTATAATCCTTGTTTGGCCTAACAACAGTTTGGGCGAGCTAGGAGGAACGGACCTCATGGTTGCTGCTTCTGAGCATTGTCTTTGACTTCATGGGAGATGTTGAGGGACATCGCCATAAATTCATACGAGCCTGGGATAGGGTCAACAGGTCTGATCCACATGAGCTAGGCATGAAGACTTCTCTCCCAATGGAACCGTATCTCCGGTGGGTTCGAGCCCGTGCTCAAAAGCTGGGGATGTCGTACGAAGCTGTCTTGCGGTAATTATTGAGAGTACTGATGAAGAAGGGGTTCCTCCTACCATCCTCCATCCATACATGCCTACTTACATTGGGGCATTGAAAAGGGCTTGGATCCAGCTAAGGGAAGAACGGGATACTTACAGAGAAAAGTATCATGAGTAGGAGCGAAAGATCCTGAAGCTTACAAGGCAGCTGGAGAATGAGAGGGTCCTCAACGACTATGTCAACACCAAAGGAAAATGACCATGGGAGCGCTGATTGTCTTTTATTGTTTCTAGCATAGATTTGCTTTCAGTATTCCTTTTGTAATGCCTTAAAGGCATTTGTCAAACATTGTTTCAAGTTTTATCTAATAAAGTGTGTTTCATTTTTGTTTACAAATTTGAATCTCCAAAGTCTTTGAAATCATATCATACGCATTCCATTCCCATGCACCTCATTACAGGTACCCTTACAGGTCTCTCATATTCTCGCTGTTTATTTCAGCAATGGCTCTCAAACAAGACAATAGAGACCTTCAAACTCGAGAAGCTCAGTTCAGGGACATATTCCTAGACCTATCCAAGGGGCAGGAAGAGTTGAAAGCACTCCTCGCTATGAACCTGGCCAAGAAAAGTCCTGAAGACAATAAGGACGAATGGTTGGAACATCTGCAAGATGAGGTAGATGCAATGAGAACCTAGATGCTGGGGCAGATGGCTCTTATCCAAAGCTTAGCCCAGGAACAAGAAGAGATGAGAACCATTATCAGCCAGCTTCATCAAGACCGATACAGTAGTATGAAGCAAACAGTCGAGGACAGGGACCAAGTCATTAATCATCCTCCAAGAAGACAAGGGTTTGGGTTGGAAAAGAATGGACCACTCCAAGTTTCTACTACCTCACGGGTCCAACAACCTTGCCTTAAACAACAGGTTAATCAAAGGCAGTGTACCAAGCTCAACATGCCGCTGTCCCAAGCTTTGCAACACCTGTTGAGATTGAATCTGGTGACGTTGGTAGGACCTCATCAGAATCCTAAGACTTCTTCACCCAACTACAATCCTGATGCAAGGTGTGCATACCATTCCAACGGCCTGGGGCATGATACTGACGACTGTTGGAAGTTGAAGTACAAGATTCAAAACCTGATTGATGAAGGAGCATTGGAATTCACACAAGATGGTCAGGCTGAGTTCTTCTATCATCCCTCCAAGGCACGCCATTTGAAGTGACAAGTCCTGAGACGAGAAGACTTTTTGTTCATTAGAATTTTCAATTTGTAATTTTCTTTTGATTGTTCAAACATTATTCATGTCAAACTTTGTTACTTTATCAATGCATTGCATATGTCTGTTTTGAATCAATCCATTCGTATTCACTATATTCAAATTGCTTTCATTTTTGTGATGATCAACTCTCGATCAAAAAATTCTAAGCCTTTAGAGGGTGGATGACAAAAATGATATAAAAAATCTTTACAGTATGCTTTTGAACAGACCCTCCTGACGATGTACAGGCATTGTTTCAAATCCTAAATAGTGGAGTTATAAGGAAGATAATCCCTCGTCAACCCCTTTGAGCCAAAGAAGTTGGAGTTTTTCTTTTCACACAAATTAAAAACCTTAATCATAACCTGGGACAGGGTAGTTTTTTCAGTTAATCCAGGTGCACAATGAATGACATCGAAGACGTCCTTCCGAAACAGAAGACGGTGATGGTTCCCTATAATCATCAAGGCAGGCAGTTATTATATCTCAAAAATTAAAGCCCATTAAGTCAAAACCTATGAAGGAGACTTAAGAAAAAACTGGGGCATCCCGCTGACTGTAATCATCAAAAGAAATAGTTCAGGCAAAGGACAAGGATAATGAAATCAAAAATAAAGAGGTCATACAAACTCTCAACAAAAATGACTGCCTATTCAAAATGAACTGTCAATATCCGAACCATCACTGGAATATCAGAGCAAAGACTCAAACGGGATCTAAATGCACAATTAGCTGAGTTTAGGATCGAAGAACATCACGAAGAACGGGTGGGTACAAATAAAATTTGAGCCTTTATCCTTTGTTTCTTAAACCGTGAACCAGGCCACGTTATAACCCTTAAAAGTCCTAGCTGAAGCATGGGTTAGTTTGAAAGCATAATGTTACAAAAAGGTATCCTGACTCCTGTAGGGCTTGCTGTAAATCCTGAGTTGATGTCACATTTTTACAAAATTTTCCTATCTTACTGAAAAAATGCATTTTCAAAAAACTTTAAGACAGACATAAGCTTTACATTCTTAAAATAACATTGTTTGCATATGACTATTTGTTCAAATAGCAGAGAAATTCGCACGACGAATATCTAGTGAACAAAAAACCTTTTCAATAAAAAGGATCACCTCAAGTGGAAAAAACACTTCCAACCAAGGGGCACGGCATGAGCATTGTCTATCATCTGGGGCAGTCAAGTCAAGATTCAGAGAATCTCTCAAAAATGCCAAATAGCCAGGGGAAAATCTCCATCTGAATCGCTTCGGGCGTTGAACATGAATTCCAGCAACAAATATTGCATGATCAAACGAACATCTTCTAGTAGTATGGCAACACAACACTATCGGCAGTGACACCTCCCTACACCCTGAGAGCATGGACATAGTCAAAAAAGTACTACGCATAATCAAAGACCCGCTAGGTCGACTGGCCTAAGCAAAAATAAGGGCTTCCCGGCGAACCAAAAGGGTTCGGGAAAAAATAAGGGATGAAAATGAAAAAATATGTACACCCGGCAAGTCGAAAACCTGAAAAGGCGGCTTGGGCAAAAAAGGGTATCCCGGTGGACTGAAAATTTGAAGAGACAGTCCAGGAAAAAGTTAGGGATTAAAGCGTATGACTATGTCCTGTCATCTCGTCACTTGCCTACTAGAAGAAGACTTGTCATTTCGATCGAAAGATACCAAGCATCTCATAGGTTGGGATAACACTCAATCCACAAGGCCTCCGCAGGCACCTTCTCCCGCAAATACAGGGGCAGAAAAGTCTCGATCGAAAGCCATCGTCATATCCTCAGCACGCGTCCCAGTAACATTCACTCCCCGCAGAGTAAGGAGAAGACAATAATGTTAACTCTCCCTAGGTGAGACTCGCAACTGCGAATGAATTGGCAATATTCTCCCCAAGCAGAGTTTATCTACCATCCGCACTAAAAAGTCTTAATATCCCCAGCGGAGTATAAAGATTATCCCCAGTGGAGTTTGAAGAATTGTCCCCGGTGGGCTCTGGAAGATTGTCCTCAATAGAGTCTAAAAGGTTATTCCTCGTGAAGTCGCAACTGGAAACCCATCCCCAGCGGAGTTCTTCCCTTTCACAAAACAGGAATTCAATCCCCACCAAGGTTCATTATCACCAGCAGCGGTAATTCATCCCCAGGTGAATTTGTCAACGGAATCCTCAGCAGATCATCTCTTCCCCACAAAGTAATCTCCTCGTCAGTTTATTCCCCGGTGAAGTTATCCTCTCCTGCAGGTTTATTCTCACAATCATTTTCATCTACTATCTCCAGCGGAAACGAAGAATTCAATTCTTTCTCCAGCAGCAATCCAGGATTTATTCTCCCCAGCTCAAAAACATTACATTTCCATACATCATGACATGCATGCACATCATACAACACAATCTCATTTATTTTGAGAACATCATTGCTTGATACATATCATGCATTACATACAGCTAACCTTTACCTTTCAGGAAAGATTCTCACAAAAATTCAAGCTATAAAGCTTTTACCTCAGTCGAATTATGGACGAGTTCCTAAATCTCGACAAAGATATTTCCTCAGTTGAATTACGAACGAGCTCCTAAATCTCAGCAGAGATGTTTTCACAGTTGAATTACGGACAAGTTCCTAAATCTCAGCAAAGTTGTTGAATTACGGACGAGCTCCTAAATCTCGACAGATATTACCTCGGTTGAATTACGGACGGGCTCCTAAATCTCAGCGAAGATATTACCTCAGTTGAATTACGGACGAGTTCCTAAATCTCAGCAGAGATGTTTTCTCAGTCGAATTACGGATGATGTTCCTAAATCTCGACAAAGTTGTTCCTCAGTTGAATTACGGACGAGTTCCTAAATCTCAGCGGAGATGGTTTCTTAGTTGAATTATGGACGAGTTCCTAAATCTCAGCGAAGATATTACCTCAGTTGAATTACGGACGAGTTCCTAAATCTCAGCAGAGATGTTTTCTCAGTCGAATTACGGATGATGTTCCTAAATCTCGACAAAGATATTTCCTCAGTTGAATTACGGACGAGCTCCTAAATCTCAGCAGAGATGTTTTCACAGTTGAATTACGGAAAAGTTCCTAAATCTTAGCAAAGTTGTTGAATTACGGACGAGCTCCTAAATCTCGACAGATATTACCTCGGTTGAATTACGAACGGGCTCCTGAATCTCAGCAAAGATATTACCTCAGTTGAATTACGGACGAGTTCCTAAATCTCAGCAGAGATGTTTTCTCGGTCTAATTACGGATGATGTTCCTAAATCTCGACAAAGATATTTCCTCAGTTGAATTACGGACGAGCTCCTAAATCTCAGCAGAGATGTTTTTACAGTTGAATTACGGACAAGTTCCTAAATCTCAGCAAAGTTGTTGAATTACGGACGAGCTCCTAAATCTCGACAGGTATTACCTCGGTTGAATTACGGACGGGCTCCTAAATCTCAGCGAAGATATTTCCTCAGTTGAATTACGAACGAGTTCCTAAATCTCGACAGAGATGTTTCCTCAATTGAATTTCGGACGAGTCCCTAAATCTTGACAGAGATGTTTCCTCAGTTGAATTATGGACGAGTTCCTAAATCTTGACAGAGATGTTTCCTCAGTTGAATTACGGACGAGTTCCTAAATCTCAGCAGAGATGTTTCGTTAGTTGAATTACGGACGAGCTCCTAAATCTCAGAAGAGATGTTTTCTTAGTTGAATTACGGACGAGCTCCTAAATCTCAGCAAAGTCATTCCCCAGTTGAGTACGGACGATTGAAGTTCCTAAATCTCAGCATAGATGATTCCTCAGTTGAGTACGGACAACCAAAGTTCCTAAATATCAACAAAGACGACTCACCAGCAGAATAACGGACGCCGAAGCTCCTAAATTTCTACTTCTCTCAACAAAGATCAACCTTCCCCCGCAGAATCTTCCTCAACAACAGGTATACAAGTCCTCGCTAAGGAATCTCTTATGCGATCAACACTCCTCCAAATGGCATCTGTAAGCCCATTCCCGACATCACAAGACAATTACCACTTCATACCAGTGCAAATTTCTGGGCACTCTAGTGTTCAATCCTCTTCCACCTTCGGATTACGAAAGGCGCAAAAGCCAATCTACATCCTCAGGTTTAAGAAGATTGAATAGGGTAAGCTGTTGTACCCCAAAATTTTCCCTCCCATATTTCTCAAAACATTGCAAGAAAGATCCCCAAGTTGCTCAAGGGTTGGCCAGACAAGCTCTCTGCTAAGGCAGTCTACCCCAAACTAGGGTTTCATGTTGCATCAAGATCCTTGAGTCCAAGTGACCCCAAGATCTCACCAATGTCCTAATATGTTCTCAATATCATCCATGGCAAGTTTCAAGCCTTCCAGAGGAATTTTGCTCAGTCAATTGCTCAAAGGTCCAAAAAATCGACTGTGCTAGGGCAAAAGTCAACTGTGACCCACATACAGTCAAACTTCAAGATTTTTGGTCAACATTCTCATTTTGAAGTATATTTCATCATTTGATCAAGGGTTGATCATGATTCATCAAGGATTGCTCATAATTCATCAAGACTCAAAAGTTGCTAAATTAGGGTTTTGCAGGAAAAGTCAACTCAACTTTGACCAAGCATAACTTTCTCATACTTTATGATAAATGACCCATTCAAAGCTCATTTTGAAGAGGATGCAATTCCAGACAATCCATATTCATCTCCCAAGTTCAAAATATGCACTCACAAGAAGTTATGAATTTAGACATTATAGGTCATTTTGAAAAGTCAACAAAGACACCTTTTTTTGTCAAAGCTTCATATTTGAGCATGGTATATCAAAATGAGATGAAACCAAAAGTTTTTATTATAGGACATCTCAAGCTTTCTAAAAAGTCCAAGAACACCTCCGAAGAGTCAAAATTGAGGAAGTTATGCATTGTTGAAGTTGACCTTTTTTGCAAAATTGCCAAAACTCAACTATGCCCAAAACTTCAAATTTTGCCAAATGGGCCCAATCTTTTTCACTTGTTCTGAGTTGGCAACATAGCCCACGTGCTCTAGCCTTTTCCACTTGTCCATATCTTATTTTTATTATTTATTTTGATTTTTATTTGATTTAATTGAATTTAAATCAAATAAAATCAAATAAAATCCAAAAGCATTGATAACAAGGATTTTGTGATCATTTCAGGTCTCAAATCACAGCTAGCCCTCATTCAAATTTGCATCAAAGCTTATGTGCATAAAAAGATTGAACATAGGCCATGTTTGGAAAGATTTTCAAAGCAAATCAAATCAATATCAAAATCATTGATGGAGAGTGTGATACAGTGGGAAGAACTGACTGTTTTTTGGAATGCTGGTTCGCGTTTTGCGTTTGTTTTCGCAAAATGTCGCGGTAAGCAAGAGTCGCCACCGTCTTTTATTTTATCCAACAAGGAAAGGAAAAAAGCACAGAAAAATTCCTTTTTCGAGATGTTTCTCAGGTCCGAGGGGTAGATTATAGAAAGGGAAGGTGTTAGCACCCTTTCTATCCGTGGTTATCCACGGGATCTTAGGTACTTGCTCAAAGTGTTTTCAAAATTGCTTTTCTTTGTGTTTGTGGGTTTGAAAAGAAGTTTTTGTTTGAAAGGTATAAGTGCGAAAAGTTTTTGTTTTGTTTTGAAAGAGCAAGTACTTAAGAACCATCTACCTACTCGAAAAAGGAATCAATCTATACTAATGTCCTTTAGACAATGCTATCCCACTATTGATGAGTAGGTAGCATCGTCGTTAGAGTTTTAAGGGTCAATTCGATTAAGTGACGTGTGGTCACTAAAGCAATGTTAGGACGCCTTAGCGGTAACCCTAATGTCTTAGATCATTTTTCTGAGGCAACCATTTCGAGACAACTATGATCTTTGGACAAGAGGGAGACCTCTAAAACTTCCTATACTCAATGACCACGTTCGAAGGCAACCAAGTGAGGTGTACCCTAAGAGTGCGCATGTGCGAGTGTGTTGTTTCGGTTAATTTTATCTTTGTACATGTCAATGGTTATCTATGTTGATTTTAGGTTTAAACATTTGATCTTGTCATGCATACCCTATTATCAAACATCTAACAGTTTATAAGTTGCAGAAATTAAATTGCGGAAATTAAAACTAACTATTACAAGGCGTCGGGTATTTACATCGCCAAAAAACAACCCTTGAAATTAAAATGCGGAAAATAAATAAAGCGATAAAAGTATTTAAAGTCCTATTAAAATATTACATTCCGAGAAACAGATACAATAATATGATAAAATGGATCGCGTGTGGGAAATTAAATCGGGCGCATTCTAGGGTTTTGACCCTTTGATTATTAAAGAAAAGATTTCTTTGGTTTATTTTGAATTAAAAGAAAATAGACTAAGTTAATTATTTAATTAATGAACAAATTAATTAATTAATCAAAAATGATATTTTTTTGGATTTTTGATATTTAAAGAAATAAAAATAAATTAATCAAAGTTAATAAAACCTAATTGTCTAAATTAATTTTAATTATTTCAAAAGATATTAAAGTTATTTTCTAATTAAACTAAATTAATTAAATTAATATTTATTAACAAAAATAAAATACTGAAAATTAATTTTAATAAAGAAAATATTTTTTGGTATTTTATTTTATTGAGAAAAAAGTTTGATTGGTTAATTAAATAGTAAAAATAATAACAATAAATAAATAAAAGAAAATAATAAAAGAAAAGAGAGAGTTTAGGAGTATATGGGCCTGATTTTGGGAGGTTTGGATAGCAATTTCAAGGCCCATTTGTGCAAGCATGTATTGACTTTCCTGATTCTCCATGCGCCCTTTGACTTGATCCCACCATAGGCCTTCATTATGGACCACCAGATCTGGCCTGGGGCCATCTGGCAGATGATTAGGTGATGGTGTATGGTGCCCCACACGCTTGGCTTTGTATTGAATGACCTGAAGAAAAATAATAATATGCATATGGGGGACCTGGGATTCGAACCCAGGTCCTGTGAGTCATTGAGCAACGCTTCTACCACTGCACCAACACGCTTCATTTGTTATTATAATGGACAACAATTAATATATGGGAAAACACAATAATACGCAAGAAAATAAAAAAAAAACAACGCGCCAAGTTTGAACCGGCCAGTAGGAGGGGGACGCGTCATCATATTCTTCGTTCACCCTGGTTATTTACCTGCATATTTGTATCCGCAGCTAAATTCGCATGTCATTCCAAAAATCCTTTCTAGGCCATGGAAATTGATACCAAGCACATGGTTGTGCTCGTCTAGGCCTCCTGAGCACGTCTATGTCCCTCTTGGGTCTTGATTTCACCTGTACAGAAAATGCCCCAAAACACAAACCAAGAACCCTAGATTCGGCTATGGTGCTACAGGTCATATGAATGCAATCAAATAATGCAGAATGCTTCTAAATTGAACGATAAGCATGAATATACCAATAATTTGTCAAAAAAATGCAAGAACATGAGGATATGATTTCGAACGAATGGTGAGTTTTTGAGACACTTACAAAGCTTCTGGGCGCGTATGGAGACTAGTTTTGGATTGGTTTCGCTTCAAGGATGGTCCAGCAATTGATTAGTGTGGAGATTTGGTGTTGAAACTGCCTCTAAGCACGATTTCAGTTTCAAACTTTTTGCCAATTTTTTCAAGTTTGCTTTTGATGGTTCTGCAGCTTCTAACCCCTAATCTCGTGTCCTTTGCCTTGTATATGTATAATGCAATGTATTAGGTCAAGTTTTGTGGACTGAATCTTTGTGCATTATGGCTTGGAGATTTGATTTGATCCTCCATTGAAAACTTGCTTATTTTGTCCAAAATCCAATCTTTTTGCACATGGAATGGCTGATATGAGTTTGATCATGTCATTGATGATGATTAGGTCATGAAAATAGAAAAAGATCTCATGTAATCAAGTTTTGTGATTTTATTTGATTTAAATTGATTTAAAATGAATTAATTCAATAAAAAATCAAATAAAATAGAAAAATTAATAAATGGACACAAGGCTGAAGCTAGGACACGTGTGTAGTGTGACAAGACCAAATCAAGTGAAAAGGGATGGGCCCATTTGACAAAATTTGAAGTTTTGAGGATAGTTGACTTTTGGCAATTTTGCAAAAATGCCCAACTTCAACAATGAATAACTTCTTCAATTTTGACTTTTGGAAGTGTTCTTGGACTTTTTAGAAAGCTTTAGATGTCCTCTATCCAACCCTTTTGGTCTCATCTCATTTTGATATTCCATGCTCAAGTTATAAGCTTTGGCAAAAAAGGTGTTTTTGTTGACTTTCAAAAATGACCTATAATGTCCAAATTTGTAACATTTTGTGAGTGCATTTCTTGATCTTGGGGTATGAAGATGTATTGTAGGAAATTGCATCCTCTTAAAAATGAGCTTTGGGTGGGTCATTTCTCATAAAGTATGAGAAAGTTATGCTTGGTCAAAGTTGGTTTGACTTTTCCTACAAAACCCTAATTTAGCAACTTTTGAGTCTTGATGAATTTTGAGCAATCCTTGATGAATCATGATCAACCCTTGATCAAATGATGAAATAACCTTCAAAATGAGAATGTTTACAATAAATCTTGAATTTTGACTGTTTATAGGTCACAGTTGACTTTTGCCCTAGCACAGTCGATTTTTGGACCCTTTGAGTAATTGACTGAGCAAACTTCCTCTACAAGGCTTGAAATTTGACATGGATGAACTTGAGAACATATTAGGACATTCGGTATCACTTTAAGTAATTTGGATTCAAGGACCTTGATGCAACACAAAACCCTAATTTGAGGTTAACTACCTTAGGAGATTATTTGATTGTCCAACTCTTGAGCAATCTTGAACCACTTGGGGATTTTTTCTTGCAATGTCTTGGGAAATATGAGAGGGAAAATTTTGGGGTACAACAGAGAGGGATTTGGATGCAATATTCAACCCTAATGCATTTCTTGATACATAAGGGGTGCGTGCAAATCAAAAGGGGGGTTAGAAATCAGGCGCAGAGCAAGAATCAGATTCAAAAAAATCAAGGAAAAGTGTGAGATCAAAGTCCCACTTAGAAGCATCCTCAAGGCTTGGTATCTGCCCCAATCGTTTCCTTGCATTCTCCACAACCTAAAGCAATCAAAACCAAGCGTTTTCAAGCACTCCCACGCACTGTAAGTCCGCATCGGTATCACCATCTTTTTGAATTCGAATAGCTTTGTTCTTGCATCCATAGCGTAAAATAATGGCATAATCTTAATCTACAGAGCATTTGAAAGCTTTTGGCATTATTCAATTTCATTTATATGGACTGAATCAAAATTCACCATTGTTAGGTTTTCGAGTTTGGTTTTAGGGTTTTTGTTTTCAGGTACAATTAGCCTTCATAATGGGCATGGTTGTGATCAGGAGAGTGAGACGAACTCAACCATGGCGTTGGATTCCATTTATGTGGCCTGTAAGAGATTTTGGAGCGAGCATGGCTTGTAGCAACGGACACTGTCCGTGGGTATAGGTCTTTGTATTTTTAGCCACGGTGCATGGAAGAAGAAGCGGGCGTGTCATTTCTCCATAGGCCTATTCAAATTTGGCGCGCTTTTTGTTACAATTATCCATTAATATTTATTTTCTTATATTATTATTAGTTTGCATTATATTAACAATAAGAACAACACGGCCTAGTGGTTTCCACGTGAATGTTAAGGTGTTCAGAGGCTGGAGGTCAGAGGTTCGATCCCTGCCTCCAGCATTTGTTATTTTTCCTTGTTATTTCATGAAATCCAGTACACGCTCAAGCCTAATGTCCACCATATCTCTTCAATATCAAGCGTGCCAGATGGCCAGATGGCCAGATCTGGTGGCCATCATTGAGGGCACGCCATAGGCCCTAGTCATCGCAATACACAAGATCAAGAAAGTGAAATGGACCTCCACAATTGGGCCCAGAAAACTGCTATTCACACCCTAAAATCAGGCTCATTTATCACTCTTTATTTCCTTTTTCTATATTTTTCTTTAAGTAATTTATTTATTATTTTTACTAACAATTAATTAATTTTCTTTTTTATCAAAAATCACAAAAATATTTTTATGTCCAAATAAATTTAGAATTTTATTTTTCATCAATAAATATTAATTAATTTAATTAGGTTAATTTTAGATAACTTTCATTTATTTTGCAAATAATTAAAATTAATTAGAACCAATAGGTTTTTTTTACTAATTTAATTATTTTATTTTCTTTCCTAAATTAACAAAAACTCCAAAGGTATGTCACTTAATTATTTTTCATTTATTAATTTAATTAACTAATTAATTTAGCATTTAATTTTATGAATTAATTTCTTTTCTTAAAAAATAAAAACAACAAAAACATTTTCTTTTAATTAAGAGGGTCAAAACCCTAGTTTCACATTCGATTCAATTTTCTCGTGCGTTTCATTTTTATTCAATTATTGTATCTGCTCCCGGTTTGTAATAATTTTAATTAGGACATTTATTTATTTTTTCCGCTTTTAAATTTCAAAGGGTTTTTTTTGGCGATGTAAATACCCGACGCCTTGTAATAGTTAGTTTAAATTCCGCATTTTAATTCTGCAAATTATACAACTGTTAGATGTTTGATAATAGGGCTTGCATGACAAGAATGAATGTTTAATCTTAAAACAGTTAGATCACCCTAAACATGTGTGTTGTACCCCAAAATTTGCCCTCCCATATTCTTCAAAATTTGCCAAGATCAAGCTTCAAAATCTCTTAAGGGTTGCACAGTCAACCATCCTCCTAACACAGTCAAATTTTTTGGTCAACATCTTATTTTGAAGCCACAAACATCATTTGATCAATTCTTGATCATGATTTCACAAGCATGGCTCAAAAAGTCTCAAGATGCAAAAGTTTCTATTTTTGGACAGTTGAAAAAGTCAACTGCAAATTGACCAGGGCATAACTTCCACATGGTTTATCAGAAAAATCCCATCCCAAGCTCATTTTGAAGAGGATAACATTTCCTACAACTCATCTTCACACTTCAAGTCCAAGAAATGCTCTCACAAAAAGTTATCAATTTCAACATTATAGGTCATTTTCAAAAGTCAACAAAAAGGCACTTTAAGTCAAAGACCATAACTTGAGATTGGTAAATCAAAATGACATGGGACAAAAGACATTGGTTAGAGGACTTCAAGACCTTTCCAAAATGTCAAAGAACATGATCATAGCTTCAAAATTGAGCAAGATATGCCTTGTAGAAGTTGGGAAATTTTTGGGAATTTTGAAAAGTCAACTTTGCACAAAAGGCTTCAAATATGCTAATGGGCCTCAATTTCTTTCATGAATCATTACCCAAAGGCTATGCACGACCCATTGACCTCAAAGGGAGTTATTTTCTTATTTTTGATTAATTATTTGAATTTTTATTATCATTAATTCATTTAATTAAATTTAAATATAAGAAAAATACCAAATCATGTTTTCAAATCTTTTTTATGCAGCAAATCTCCTCCACACATGTAAGAGATCTCATGCATCAATCAAAAGGGACAAAATCATCTAAATTTGGCAAGTTTCCATGGCAAAAAGATTGAAAAAGATGTGAACAAAATCAAATATTGAATCATTAAATCAATGGATCTTTGGGCTTGGTTTTAACCTAATTGCATTCAGATACTTATACACAACATGACCTAATCCTAAGAGACACGAAAAACTGCCCAAGAGCTGCACACCAATTTGCAAAGTTTCATCAAAAAAATTGGAAACTGAAAACATAGCTACTGCATGTTTCAAAGCCTAAAAGCGACTCCAATACATTGCTGGACCATCAAGGAAGCTTTTGCAATCAAGAAGCAATCAAAACGTGCCCAGAATCATAGAACACAGATCACACGGTTTGCCAAAATTTCTTGAATTCCACATGATGATTCATGCATTTTTAATCATGTTTCTTGAGTGATTTATACTAATATGAACCTTCTGAAGCTAATGGTATACCTCAATTGCATTATCAGGCCCTATATCGTGATCCACCATTAACGTATTTTAGGGTTTCAGAAGCTTTGAATTAGGGGTTTTCACATGTGGAAAAATCAGGCCATCAAACCTATGCCAATGGACTCGTGACCTCAAGACGAGACAAACTCACACCTCGCGCCCTTTTTATATTTGCTCAGGCTCTAATCGCTATTTTCATGGTTTCTATTTAGTGGGGGTTTAAAACCCCCGCTATCTGTTTTCTATTTACAGGCAGATGAAGAAGACGAAGCTGGCGTGTCAAGGCATAACTGGGCAATTCAAATATTCAGCGCGTTTTTTTGTTTCCTACCACTAACGCTTATTTTCTATTATAATGATTATGTTCCACTAATATTACAAAGAAACGCGCTAGCCTGGATGGTTGCTGAGGTGTCTGGTAAGCATTGGGGACTGGGTTCGATTCCCAAGTCCCCCCACATATTCCATATTTTTTTCCTTAACATGTTTCTATGCAGCATGCCATCAACGTCCTACCATACAATTCCACATCCATGCCTGCCACGCGTCCATGAGTTTCAATCTGAAGGCTATAAGGGGACGTCTACCATGCACGCTAGTCAATGAACATGCATTCTACCCTGGAAAGTCAAACAGGGCCTTGATTTAATGAGCCAGATTTCTCACAAAAACCTCCCTTTGGGGTCTGAATACCCCCCATGGTTTGCACATTTTTAATTTTTATTTGTTTTTCTTTCTAATTCTATTAATTGTTTTTTAATTGTTTTCTTTAATTTCACAAATTAATTTTCATAATATAAAATACAAAAAAACCAAAAAATGTTTATTGTTATTAATATTAATTTCACTATTATTTTTTGTGAATAAACTTTAATAATTAATTTAGTTTAATTTAGGGTTTTAAATTTTAATCTTTTCTTAATAAAATAAAATATGTAGAAATTAGGGTTTTTAGCATTTCCATCCTTTTTCTTAATAAATAATTTTTTCTTATCATCATTATTATTAGTTACTAATTTATTTTGTAAATAAACATATACTTTAATTATTTAGTAAATTAGGTTAAACTTTAATGTTTTCTTAATAATTAAAACAACTTAGAATTAGGGTTTCTTTTAATTTTAATTTTAATTTTCTTTATTTTCATTAAATACAAAAAACATAAAAACATTTCTTTTCTTAATTAAATAATTAATTAGCTTTTTAATTTCATTTAATTTCTCAAAAGGGTCCAACGCCCTCGAACGTTCTATTTCTATTCTTTCGCGCATTTATTTTATTTTATTGTGAATATTATGTAATTGCTCAAGCCTTGTAATAGTAATTAGGAATTTATTTTTACTTTCCGCATTTTTATTAAAAACGGGTCTTTGTAATTTGGCGATGTATAGACCCGCGCCTTGTAATAGCGTAGGATTTTACTTTCCGCATTTAAATTTCTGCACTCTTAAAACTGCTAAACTTTGCATGAAAGAATGTATGGCCTAAATTAAAAACAAGCGTAGATCACCATGATACATGTACAAGATAATTGCTAAACATGAAAACAACACACAAATTCACACACCACTCTTAGGGTACGCCTCACTGTTGCCTTGCCCTCGAAACGTGGTCGTCGAGTATATGACGTTTTAGTAAGTCCTTATGTCTGTTGATCCATATTCCTCAAAACAAGTTGCCTCGGAAAAGTTGCCTCGAATTAAAAAGGATCAATGGCATAAGGGTAGCTTCTAAGGTGTCCTATTGTTGCTCTGGTGACCACACTGTCCCTAAACTCGAATTGACCCGAACACCTCCAACGGTGGTGCTGCCTACCTCTCAATGGTGGGATGGCACTACCTTAAGGACTTCTACACATCCTAATTCCTCAGGGTAGGTGGATGACTCATAGATACTTGCTCTATTCAAAAACAAATCAAAACCTTTTCACACCGACACTTTCAAAAAGCTTTCACAATAATTTTTCAAACACTCTTGAGGACTGATACAAGAGTCGATCTGAAATCTTTAAACGAAACTTTTTTTTCAAACTCACTCACAATTGAAAAGCAAACACTTTTGAAAACACAATGAGCAAGTATCTAAGAGCCCATGGATAACCATGGATAGAAAGGGTGCTAACACCTTCCCTTTCTATAAATCTACCTCCCGAACCGAGAAACTATCTCATAAGGAATTTTGCTGTGCTCTTGTCCTGTCCATGTTGGAGAAAATAAAAGACGGTGGCGACTCTTGCTTCCGCGGCATTTCGCGAACCAGCGTTAAAAAGTCAGTTCTAAATCCACCGATCACAGAACTGGCGACTCTGCTGGGGACACTTTATAAAGTGAGGTGTACCTTAGGATAGCTCAGACTTGTGTTTTCAATTGTTGTGTTTGTTTGCTTTATATTTGTGGACACTGCATCGGAGTTACATAGATCCTAACCCAGATCTGGGGATACCCTGTTAGGTAGCATAAGCTGTGAGGGACCTGTCCGGCGTAGACCGACATGGGTGAAGCAGCGGCTACGTTGGTGTGGCACCTTGGTCTGTACCGATATCCCTTGTGTCGCAACGAGGAGAATATGGGTCTTCTGAGGAGTCATTAAGCACCAACCGACCTTAGAACCTTAAATGACCCAACTTGGCCAATAGAACAGTAGCAGTATGCTACGCCCATTGAGGCTAAACTCTCGTGATGGCTCTGGCCGCAAGAAAAGATTGCGATGCTGGAGTTATGACCGATTGAGGGTAGTCAGTGATATTGGGATCCTCTAGAACCCGGTTCTTTCTGATAGGACAAGTCTTAACCAACAAACTGAAAGAGGGTAATACCTAGACCCCATGCTGGCCTAAACTCTAAGGGCTTCTCTTGTGTGACTTGTGTGCCTTCCAACTTGACTATTTGCATGCTTGTTATCTGACACTTGAGTTTCTTGCAGGTTTTGTTTATAGTCCTTAATTGGGACTCATAACAGGGTTTACCTACATTACCCCATGCATAGCATAACATCATACCATTGCATGCATCCCGCATAAGGGCTAACCCATTTCAAGGATCTCAAGGGCTTGTGATGCAGGTCATGATGAACCAACATGTCTGGCAAGGGGCAAAGGGGATTTATTTTCCTCTAGCCAGGTTGATGATCTGAGTCAGAGGCTATGACCCACTAGATATGGTGAGCCTTGACCCTTGAAGAAGGACTCTCAACAACATGAAGTTCCTTCAATCAAGCTACCGGATTCAAACTCTAACAATTTTCTTGTCTACCCCGCGAGATCCTTGAAAACATTGCATGCATATATACATATCATTGCATTACAGGTATCCCTTTTTACAGGTTACTTACCTTCTTCGCTGTTTATTTCAGCCGATCATCATGAATCCTGAATTATCTGCTGAGCAATCCATCAAGGCCCTCCAGGCTCAGAACGCCCAGTTCCAAGAGCTGATCATGAGTCTGGCCCAGGGGCAACAAGATCTGAAGACTCTGCTCTCGAAGAAGAAGAAGAAGAGGACGGTGTTGTTCAACCCGAGACGCAAATCTGGGAATGGGTCACAAAATGAAGTTGAGCTGACTACCCCGTCTGTTGGGAAAGAAAGTCCCCATGAAAGAGAGGTTCCTGGTCCAGTGGTCTCCGACAACGAGACCGATTACAATGATGAGCCGTACCCTCCAGCTGAGGACAGGTATAAACAGTTGGAAGACCGGCTAAGTGCCATGGAGATACAAAAAGTGCCCGGCCTGGATTTCGAGGATCTAGGTCTATCTTCTGGGGTAGTAATCCCGCACAAATTCAAGGCACCTGCCTTTGCCAAGTACGACGGGGCATCCTGTCCTAAGCTGCATCTCAGGTCTTACACAAGGAGGATCCAGCCCTACACGGCTGATAAGAATTTATGGATTCACTTCTTTCAAGATAGTCTGTCTGGAACCCAGCTCGACTGGTTCTATCAACTGAATGGAGCTAACATCCGCAGCTGGGAGGATTTGGCCACTGCATTCTACAAGCAGTACCAGTACAATGCCGACCTTGCTCCCACGCGCACTCAGCTTCAGGGAATGTCTATGGGTGCAGGTGAAGGTTTCAAAGAATATGCTCAAAAATGGAGAGACCTTGCTGGAAGGGTACAACCACCTCTGACTGACCGCGAGCTCGTCGACATGTTCTTGGGGGACCCTGTCTGGTCCATTCTTCAACCACCTGATTGGGAATTCTGCTGCTGGGTTTACAGATCTGATCTTGACTGGTGAAAGGATAGAAGTTGGTATCAAGTCTGGGAAAATACAGAATGGTGGCTCCTCGAACACTGAGAAGAAACCATCCAAGAGAGAATCTGGTGCTGTCTATGGCTCAAGAGGGCAGAATAGGTCCGAACACCGCCAAGATGTCAACGCGGTGGTTATTACAAAACCGGCCGGCGCTCCTCAGCGTCACAATCAGCAAAGGGAAGAGAGACCCAAAAGGAAATTCACTCCCCTCGGCATGACCTTGTCACAGATATTGCCACAATTGCTGGAAACCAAGTTGGTAACCCTCATGGACCCTCCAAAGAATCCCAACAGGACGCCTTCAAGGTATAACCCCAACGTTCGCTGCGCTTATCATTCTGACAGCCCGGGGCATGCTACAGATGATTGTTGGACTTTGAGAAACAAGGTTCAGAATCTGATTGACGCAAAGGAAGTCCAGCTCGACTCTCCAGAGGCTCCCAATGTGACCACTACTCCCCTGCCCAAACATGGCTAGGATTGGAAACTTTTGTTCATTGGAATGTTCAGATTGTAATTTTCTTTGATTGTTCAAACATTTTATTTCATGTCAAACTTGGTTATTTCATTAATGCATTACACATGTCTGTTTTGAAGTAATTATTTCGTATTCACTATATGCAAACTGTTTTCATATTTTTGTGATGATCAACTCTCAATTAATAATTCTGAGCCTCTTGAGAAAGGATGACGAAAACGATACCACGATCTTTACAGTATGCTTTTGAACAGACCCTGTTGATGAGGTACAGGCATTGTTTCAATTCCTAAACACTGGAGTTATAAGGAAGATAATCCCTCGTCAACCCCTATGAGCCAAAGAAGTAGGAGTTTTTTTCTTTTCGAAATTTAAAACCCTTAATCATAACCTGGGGCAGGGTAGTTCTCGCAGTTGATCCAAGTGCATAACAAATGGCACCAAAGAGGTCCTTACAAAACAAAAAAAGACAGTGATAGTTCCGAACAATCATAAAGACAGGCAGTCATTACTTCTCAAAATAAAAACCCATTAAGTCAAAACCTATGAAAGAGACTTACAAAACTGGGACATCCCGCTGACTGTAACCACAAAGAAACAGTTCAGGCAAAAAACAGGGATAACTAAATCAAAAAAGAAAGAGGTCCCACAAACCCTCAACAAAAAAGGAATGACTGCCTATTCAAAATAAATTGTCAACATCCGAACCATCACCGGAAAATCAGAGCAAAGACTCAAACAAGGTCTAACGTATGATCAACTGAGTTTAGGTTTGGAGAACATCACGAAGAGCGGGTGGGTACAAATAAAATTTGAGCCTTTATCCTTTGTTTCTTAAACCGTGAACCAGGCCACATTACAACCCTAAAAAGTCCTAGCTGAAGCATGAGTTAGTTCGAAAGCATACTGTTACAAAGGTATCCTGACTCCTTAAGGCTCGCTGCAAAATAACGAGTTGACATCACATTTTACAAAATTTGCTTGTTTTACTAAAAGGTGCATTTTCAAAAACTTCGAAACAGACGTAAGCTTTGCATTTTTAACATAACTTTGTTTGCATATGACTTTTTTTGTTTGAACAGCATAAGAGTTCGTACGATGAATGTCTAATGGACAAAAGCTCTTCCAACCAAGGGGCAGACATGATCATGGTCCATCACCTGGGGCAGTTAAGTCAAGATTCAGAGAATCTCTCAAAATGCCAAATAGCCAGGGGCAAATCTCCGCCTGAGTCACTTGGGGCATTGGACATGAATTCCAGTAACGAATCTTGCACGATCAAACAAATATCTTCTGGTAGTATGGCAACACTACACTACTGACAGGGGCACCTCCCTACATCCTGAGAGCATGGACATAGTCGAAAAAATACTACGCAAAATCAAAGACCCGCTAGGTTGACACACCTAGGAAAAAATAAGGGCTTCCCGGCGAACCAAAAGGGTTCGGGCAAAAATAAGGGATGAGTATGAAAAAATCTGTACACCCGGCAAGTCGAAAACCTGAAAAGGCGGCTTGGGCAAAAATGGGTATCTCGATGGGATGAAAACCCGAAAGGGCGGTCCAGGCAAAAATTAGGGATCAAAGCATACGACTATGTCCCGTCATCTCGTCACTTGCCTACCAGAAGATTTGTCAATCGGCAGCCGTCAAGCACCTCCACAGGTATCTTCTAACATCAGAAACAGGGGCAGTAATGAGTTGTCTAGGCGATCTAGTTACTCTGTCCACCAAGGTACTAAGATAGGTTCGGCTGAAGAACAATCAAGATGCCTTAATTCCCCAGAGAGTGAGCCAGGATTCAACAATTCTCTCCCAAGCAGAGTTAATATACTGTCAGCCTTAAAGAAGTTGGATTATCTCCAGCAGATCTCAACATTCCCCAGCGCAATATACAAACATTCTTAACAAGCATCCCCGGCAGTCTTGATCTAAGATTGTTCCCCGGCGGTATACGGACATTCAATGGAGCCACTTCCCCCGTACAGTTCAAAAATCTCCCCAGGAGAGTCCAGTCCAAAAGTTTCCCCAAGAAAGTGGAATCCATCTCCCCGGCAGGAAGCTTATCCCCAGTAGATTCTGGAAGCTTGTCACCTGCAGAGCACGAACGCGTCTCCCGGTTTTTGTTTGAAAGTTATTTCCCCACCAGGATATAACTGGGTTATCCTCAGCCAATTGCCATGGAAAGATCGTCCCCGACAGAGTCTTCCTATCCCCCAGCGGAGTTCATTAATTCCTTCAATATAATACATCAATGGTATCCCCAGCGGAGTTATCATCAAACCTCAGCGAAGTACCTCTCTTTCCCCACAGAGTTCACTCCCCGCAGAGTAATTTATTTGCCAAGTTTATTCCCCAACGGAGTCATCTTCTCCTACCGGCATTCTTGCAACATCAGCCCAGGAGTCAACAAGCTCCCAGCATTCGCCAAGGATTTATTTTCCTAGACGAGAATACATTCATAAACATCGCATCTTCATACATTATAGCATGCATGCATCATATCACATAATCTCATTTATGCTGAGAATATCACCGCTTGATCCGTACCATGCATTGCATATGACTGACCTTTACCTTTCAGGAAGGATACAGTTAAATGATCAGCTATGTCAAAAAAGACAAATTCAGTCAAAGTAGACAAATCCATTCAAAAGAAGACAAGTCCAGTTAAAATTACTTCCACCATTCGTTATAGACACTCGTCGTTATAGACACTCGTCGTTATAGATAGTTGTCGTTATAGACACTCGTCGTTATAGACACTCGTCGTTGTAGACACTCGTCGTTATAGACACTCGTCGTTATAGACACTCGTCGTTATAGACACTCGTCGTTATAGACACTCGTCGTTATAGACACTCGTCGTTATAGACACTCGTCGTGATAGACACTCGTCGTTATAGACACTCGTCGTCATAGACACTCGTCGTTATAGACACTCGTCGTTATAGACACTCGTCGTTATAGACACTCGTCGTCATAGACACTCGTCGTTATAGACACTCGTCGTCATAGACACTCGTCGTTATAGACACTCGTCGTCATAGACACTCGTCGTTATAGACACTCGTCGTCATAGACACTCGTCGTCATAGACACTCGTCGTTATAGACACTCGTCGTCATAGACACTCGTCGTTATAGACACTCGTCGTTATAGACACTCGTCGTTATAGACACTCGTCGTTATAGACACTCGTCGTTATAGACACTCGTCGTCATAGACACTCGTCGTTATAGACACTCGTCGTGATAGACACTCGTCGTCATAGACACTCGTCGTTATAGACACTCGTCGTTATAGACACTCGTTGTCATAGACACTCGTCGTTATAGACACTCGTCGTCATAGACACTCGTCGTCATAGACACTCGTCGTCATAGACACTCGTCGTTATAGACACTCGTCGTCATAGACACTCGTCGTTATAGACACTCGTCGTTATAGACACTCGTCGTCATAGACACTCGTCGTTATAGACACTCGTCGTTATAGACACTCGTCGTCACAGACACTCGTCGTTATACACACTCGTCGTTATAAACACTCGTCGTTAAAGACCACCCGTCCATGGAAATAACCTGTCAGTAGAGACAACTCACCAACCTTTTTGAATTCCAGACTCGATTCCTGTATCTTGCCAGGGCACGTCTGAAGAGTTCGAAGATCCGATTCCTGTATCTTGCCAGGGTGTATCTGTTGACGACTAACATTACCAGACTCGATTCCTGTATCTTGCCAGGGCACGTCTGAAAAGTTGGAAGATCTGATTCCTGTATCTTGCCAGGGTGTATCTGTTGACGACTATATTCTCCGAACTCGATTCATGTATCTTGCCAGGGCACGTCTGAAGAGTTTAAATATTCGATTCCTGTATCCAGCCAGGGCACATCTACATAAAGAGTTTGAAGATCAACTCCTGTAACAGGCCAGGTAATTATTTTTCTTTCTCAGGTACGCAAGTTCTCGCTAAGGAATCTCCTACGCGATCAACACCTAGATGGCATCTATAAGCCCATCCACTTACCGACAGTCTCCAAATGGCATCTATAAGCCCATTTCCGACAAAGTTCAGTCATACTTCCAGATGGCATCTATAAGCCCATCCTCCTGTCCAGCATCTCTCCAAATGGCATCTATAAGCCCATTCCCTGCATCATGCTGCTGACACTCTACTATGTGAGTGCAAATTTCTGGGCACTCTAGTGTTCAATCATCTTCCACCTTCAGATTACGAAAGGCACGCCAGCCAATCTACATCCTCAGGTCTAAGAAGATTGAACAGGGGCAACTGTTGTACCCCAAAATTTGCCCTCCCATATTCTTCAAAATTTGCCAAGATCAAGCTTCAAAATCTCTCAAGGGTTGCACAGTCAACCATCCTCCTAACACAGTCAAATTTTTTGGTCAACATCTTATTTTGAAGCCACAAACATCATTTGATCAATTCTTGATCATGATTTCACAAGCATGGCTCAAAAAGTCTCAAGATGCAAAAGTTTTTATTTTTGGACAGCTGAAAAAGTCAACTGCAAATTGACCAGGGCATAACTTCCACATGGTTTATCAGAAAAATCCCATCCAAAGCTCAATTTGAAGAGGATAACATTTCCTATAACTCATCTTCACACTTCAAGTCCAAGAAATGCTCTCACAAAAAGTTATCAATTTCAACATTATAGGTCATTTTCAAAAGTCAACAAAAAGGCACTTTAAGTCAAAGACCATAACTTGAGATTGGTAAATCAAAATGACATGGGACCAAAGACATTGGTTAGAGGACTTCAAGACCTTTCCAAAATGTCAAAGAACATGATCATAGCTTCAAAATTGAGCAAGATATGCCTTGTAGAAGTTGGGAAATTTTTGGGAATTTTGAAAAGTCAACTTTGCACAAAAGGCTTCAAAAATGCTAATGGGCCTCAATTTCTTTCATGAATAATTACCCAAAGGCTATGCACGACCCATTGACCTCAAAGGGAGTTATTTTCTTATTTTTGATTAATTATTTGAATTTTTATTATCATTAATTCATTTAATTAAATTTAAATATAAGAAAAATACCAAATCATGTTTTCAAATCTTTTTTATGCAGAAAATCTCCTCCACACATGTAAGAGATCTCGTGCATCAATCAAAAGGGACAAAATCATCTAAATTTGGCAAGTTTCCATGGCAAAAAGATTGAAAAAAGATGTGAACAAAATCAAATATTGAATCATTAAATCAATGGATCTTTGGGCTTGGTTTTAACCTAATTGCATTCAAATACTTATACACAACATGACCTAATCCTAAGAGACACGAAAAACTGCCCAAGAGCTGCACACCAATTTGCAAAGTTTCATCAAAAAAATTGGAAACTGAAAACATAGCTACTGCACGTTTCAAAGTCTAAAAGCGACTCCAATACATTGCTGGACCATCAAGGAAGCTTTTGCAATCAAGAAGCAATCAAAACGTGCCCAGAATCATAGAACACAGATCACACGGTTTGCCAAAATTTCTTGAATTCCACATGATGATTCATGCATTTTTAATCATGTTTCTTGAGTGATTTATACTAATATGAACCTTCTGAAGCTAATGGTATACCTCAATTGCATTATCAGGCCCTATATCGTGATCCACCATTAACGTATTTTAGGGTTTCAGAAGCTTTGAATTAGGGGTTTTCACATGTGGAAAAATCAGGCCATCAAACCTATGCCAATGGACTCGTGACCTCAAGACGAGACAAACTCACACCTCGCGCTCTTTTTATATTTGCTCAGGCTCTAATCGCTATTTTCATGGTTTCTATTTAGTGGGGGTTTAAAACCCCCGCTATCTGTTTTCTATTTACAGGCAGATGAAGAAGACGAAGCTGGCGTGTCAAGGCATAACTGGGCAATTCAAATATTCAGCGTGTTTTTTTTATTTCCTACCACTAACGCTTATTTTCTATTATAATGATTATGTTCCACTAATATTACAAAGAAACGCGCTAGCCTGGATGGTTGCTGAGGTGTCTGGTAAGCATTGGGACCTGGGTTCGATTCCCAGGTCCCCCCACATATTCCATATTTTTTCCTTAACATGTTTCTATGCAGCATGCCATCAACGTCCTACCATACAATTCCACATCCATGCCTGCCACGCGTCCATGAGTTTCAATCTGAAGGCTATAAGGGGACGTCTACCATGCACGCTAGTCAATGAACATGCATTCTACCCTGGAAAGTCAAACAGGGCCTTGATTCAATGGGCCAGATTTCTCACAAAAACCTCCCTTTGGGGTCTGAATACCCCCCATGGTTTGCACATTTTTAATTTTTATTTGTTTTTCTTTCTAATTCTATTAATTGTTTTTTAATTGTTTTCTTTAATTTCACAAATTAATTTTCATAATATAAAATACAAAAAAACCAAAAAATGTTTATTGTTATTAATATTAATTTCACTATTATTTTTTGTGAATAAACTTTAATAATTAATTTAGTTTAATTTAGGGTTTTCAATTTTAATCTTTTCTTAATAAAATGAAATATGTAGAATTAGGGTTTTTAGCATTTCCATCCTTTTTCTTAATAAATAATTTTTTCTTATTATCATTATTATTAGTTACTAATTTATTTTGTAAATAAACATATACTTTAATTATTTAGTAAATTAGGTTAAACTTTAATGTTTTCTTAATAATTAAAACAACTTAGAATTAGGGTTTCTTTTAATTTTAATTTTAATTTTCTTTATTTTCATTAAATACAAAAAAACATAAAAACATTTCTTTTCTTAATTAAATAATTAATTAGCTTTTTAATTTCATTTAATTTCTCAAAAGGGTCCAACGCCCTCGAACGTTCTATTTCTATTCTTTCGCGCATTTATTTTATTTTATTGTGAATATTATGTAATTGCTCAAGCCTTGTAATAGTAATTAGGAATTTATTTTAACTTTCCGCATTTTTATTAAAAACGGGTCTTTGTAATTTGGCGATGTATAGACCCGCGCCTTGTAATAGCGTAGGATTTTACTTTCCGCATTTAAATTTCCGCACTCTTAAAACTGCTAAACTTTGCATGAAAGAATGTATGGCCTAAATTAAAAACAAGCGTAGATCACCATGATACATGTACAAGATAATTGCTAAACATGAAAACAACACACAAATTCACACACCACTCTTAGGGTACGCCTCACTGTTGCCTTGCCCTCGAAACGTGGTCGTCGAGTATAGGACGTTTTAGTAAGTCTATATGTCTGTTGATCCATATGCCTCAAAACAAGTTGCCTCGGAAAAGTTGCCTCGAATTAAAAAGGATCAATGGCATAAGGGTAGCTTCTAAGGTGTCCTATTGTTGCTCTGGTGACCACACTGTCCCTAAACTCAAATTGACCCGAACACCTCCAACAGTGGTGCTGCCTACCTCTCAATGGTGGGATGGCACTACCTTAAGGACTTCTACACAGCCTAATTCCTTAGGGTAGGTGGATGACTCATAGATACTTGCTCTATTCAAAAACAAATCAAAACCTTTTCACACCGACACTTTCAAAAAGCTTTCACAACAATTTTTCAAACACTCTTGAGGACTGATACAAGAGTCGATCTGAAATCTTTAAACGAAACTTTTTTTTCAAACTCACTCACAATTGAAAAGCAAACACTTTTGAAAACACAATGAGCAAGTATCTAAGAGCCCATGGATAACCATGGATAGAAAGGGTGCTAACACCTTCCCTTTCTATAAATCTACCTCCCGAACCGAGAAACTATCTCATAAGGAATTTTGCTGTGCTTTTGTCCTGTCCATGTTGGAGAAAATAAAAGACGGTGGCGACTCTTGCTTCCGCGACATTTCGCGAACCAGCGTTAAACAGTCAGTTCCAGATCCACCGATCACAATGTGCAAAGATAAAAATAACTGAAATCAATACACTCGCACATGCGCACTCCTAGGGTACACTCCCACTTGGTTGCCTTCGTAAACGGTCATTGAGTATAGGTCATTTTAGAGGTCGCCCTCTTGTCTAAAAGATCATAGTTGCCTCGAAATGGTTGCCTCAGACATTGTCGCCTCGGATAAATGATCTAAGACATTAGGGTTACCGCTAATACGTCCTAACATTGCTTTAGTGACCGTATGTCCCTCTTTCAAATTGACCCTCAAACTCCAACGACGGTGCTACCTACTCACTAATAGTAGGATATCATTGTCTAAAAGAAGCAAACATAGAACGATTCCTTTTTCGAGTAGGTAGATTAGTTCTTAGATACTTGCTCATCCAAAACAAAACTTTTTCTCACACTTACACTCTTTTACAAACAAGTTTTCAAAAACACTTCATTACACTCTTGAAGACAGAAGCAAGAGTTAAATTGAAGTTAAAACAAAAACTTTTCAAAACCCACAAACACAAAGAAAAGAATTTTGAAAATGATGAGCAAGTACCTAAGACCCCGTAGATAACTACGGATATAAAGGGTGCTAACACCTTCCCTTTATATAATCTACCCCCCGTACTCAGAAACATCTCGAAAAAGGAATTTTTCTGTGCTTTTTTCCTTTTCTTGTTGGATAAAATAAAAGTCGGTGGCGACTCTTACTTACCGTGACATTTTGCGAACACAAACGCAAAACGCAAACCAACATTCCAAAAACAGTCAGTTCTCCCACCGTATCACAGGATGCTATTGTGATATTTCCCAATATGGGAAAATAAATCCCTAACTGCTACTGGAGAGTATAAGGAGGCTGAGTCCTTCATTTCCGCTGGGGATGATGAATGGATATGATTTTTCTGAGGATTTCTTCTTTGTGTTTGAGGATGTTCTGCTGGGGATTGACTCTGCTTGAGAATAATTCTATGGAGGGAGATGCTTTATTGGAAGATTTTGCCGATGTAGAGAAATAAACTCTGCTGGGGAATGAACTTCTGCAGTCTGACAAATAAACTCTAACCGGGAGGAGGTTTTATAAATTGTTTAAGGTTATAAAGCTCGGCTGGGAAACACAGATTTCAGCTCTCTAAAGGAACTTGGTTGGAGGAAGTAATTCCTGCTAGGGGAGAAGAGGTCAAAACTTTGGTTTTTTCTACTCTGTGGGGAACATAGGTGTCACGGGGTCATATGTAGCGGTGACTTCATCTCAGAATATCTTTGCCCCTGTACCTGCCGGAGAAAGTACATGTGGAGACTTTATGGATGGTTTGAGTGTCATCCCTACTCATGGGGTGCTTGGTAAATGCTGATCAGGATCACAAGTCTTCTATCGATGGACAAGTGACAAGATGATGAGACATAGTCGTACGCTTTAATCCCTAACTTTTGTCTAGACCGCCCTTTCGGGTTTTTAGTCCACTGGGATACCCTTTTTTGCCCAAGTTGCCTTTTCAGGTTTTCGACTTGCCGGGTGCATAACTTTTGTATATATCCCTAATTTTTTCCCAAACTCTTTTTGGTTCGTCAGGATGCCCTTATTTTTGCCTAGGCCTGTCAACCTAGCGGGTCTTTTTCATGCGTAGTCTTTTCTGATTATGTCCATGTTCATCGTATGCGGAGAATTGTCATTGTCCTTAGTAGTAAGTGTTGTCACACTACCAGAAGGTGTTTATTTGATCGTAGATGATTCGTTGCTGGAATTCATGTCCAATGCCCCAAGTGATTTAGATGGAGTTCTGCCCCTGGCTATTTGGCATTTTTGAGAGATTCCTTGAACCTTGACTTGACTGCCCCAGATCAGCTAGACATCATGCTATTCCCCTTTATTATGAATGGCCTATCACTGGAATGTCTTTCCATCTGAGGTGATTCTATCCACTGAGAAGATTTCTGTTCATCGAATATCCATCGTGCGAATTTCTCTGCTGTTGAACAAATAGTCATATACAAATAATGGTATTTTAAGAATGCAAAGTTTATGTCTGTCTTGAAGTTTGAAATTCATTTTGTAGTAAAACAAACAAATTTTGTAAAAGTGTGATGTCAACTCAGGATTTATAGAGAACCCTACAGGAGTCAGGATAACTTTTGTAACAGTATGCTTTTGAACTAACCCATGCTTCAACTGGGATTTTTAAAGGTTATAACTTGGCCTCGTTCATGGTTTAAGAAACAAAGGGTAAAGGCTCAAAGTTTATTTGTACCCACCCGTTCTTCGTGATGTTCTTTGATCCTATGCTCAGTTAATTGTGCATTCAGATCCCAATTGAGTATGGCATCTTGTCTTTGATGTTCTGGTGATGGTTCGGATACTGAAAGTTTATTTTGAAGAGGCAGTCATTTTTGTAATCTTCTTTTTGTTGAGGATTTGTAGCGACCTATTTTTTTTATTATCACTGCTTTTGCTTGAATTGGTTCTTTTATGATTACATTCAGCGGGATGCCCCTGTTTTTTTTTAAGTTTCCTTCATAGGTTTTAACTTAGCGGGCTTTTATTTTGAGAGATAATGACTTCCGGCTTTAATAATTATGCGGAACCATCACCATCTTTTGATTTGGAAGGACGTCTTCGATGCCACTCATTGTGTATGAAACAGAAAATTGCGACTGAATGTGCATCTGAATTGACTGAGAAACTACCATGCCCCAAGTTATAATTAAGGGTTTTAATTTGTGTGAAAATAAAAAATCCTACTTCTTTCGCTCAAAGGGGTTGACTAGGGATTATCTTCCTTATAACTCCACTGTTTAGGATTTGAAAAAATGCCTGTACATCGTTAGCGGGGTCTATTCAAAATCATACTGTAGAGATTATGGTATCATTTTCGTCATCCTCCCTCAAAAGGCTCAGAGCTTTTGATCGAGAGTTGAATATCACAGAAAGGAAAGCAGTTTAAATATAGTGAATACGAATGAATTGATTCAAAATAGACATATGCAATGCATTGATAAAGTAATAAAGTTTGACATGAATAAATGTTTGAACAATCAAAAGAAAATTACAAATTGAAAATTCTAATGAACTAAAGCTTCTTCGTCTGATCTTGTCACTTCAGATGGCGTGCCTTGGAGGGATGGAAGAAGAATTCATCCTGGCCATCTTGTGTAAACTCCAGTACTCTTTCATAAATCAAGTTTTGAATTTTATATTTCAACATCCAACAATCGTCAGTATCATGCCACGGACTGTTGGAGTGATATGCATACCTTGCATCAGGATTGTAGTTAGGGGAAGAAGTCTTGGGATTCAGAGGAGGACCTATCAACGTAACCAGATTCATCCTCAACATGTGTTGTAAAGCTTGAGACAGCGGCATGTTGAGTTTGGTAAACTGCCTCTTGGGTGTATCTGGCTTACTCTGATTAACCCGTTGTTTTTGGCAAGGTTGTTGTTGGACCCGTGATGTAGTAGAAATTTGGAAAGGCCCACTCTTCACCAAACCAACCTCTTGTCTTCTCGGAGGTTGATCAATGACTTAGTCCCCAACCTCGATTGTTTTCTTCACACGGTTGCATCCGTTTTGATTAAGCTTGTTGATAATGACTCTCATATCTTCTTGTCCCCGGGATAGGCTTTGGATAAGAGCAATCTGCCCCAGCATCTGGATTCTCATTGCTTCAACCTCAGCTTGTAGTTGTTTCAACCGTTCGTCCTTATTATCTTCAAAACTTTTCTTGGCCAGGTTCCCAGGGAGGAGTGCTTTCCACTCTTCCTTCCCCTTGGATAGGTTCAGGAATATTTCCATGAGTTGAGCCTCTTAAGTTTGGAGATCTTTATTGTCTTGTTTGAGAGACATTAGTGAAATAAACAACGAGAACATGAGAGACCTGCTTTGAAACCTGCTTATGCAATGATATGTATGATATATGTATGCAATGTTTTCAAGGATTTCTAAGACTTAAATTTGATTAAACATAAAGAGGACAAATGTTAATTGTATTAAGATGTTTTATCGATCACAATGATGCCTCTTAGGCTTACAAAGGAGATAACAAAGCAAAAATAACTCTCTAAGCAAAGAGACTCAAGCTTCCCACCGGAGCATCCTCTTTGGTGCAATGTAAGCGTTTATACTCTTCTCCTCGTGAAGTAACCTGGTGAGCTCTAAAAGCTTCTTCTTGTTGGCATAGAATTGGGTTTCGAAAGTATCCCGTTCTTCTTTGAGTTATATCCAGGATTTCCGTAGCTCCTTAAGGTCAGTTGGCATGTCAGGATGAAACACAATGTAAGGAGTGACTCCCTCGGCAATTGGCTCCATAATCACAGGTAAGATGGCGGGGTAAGGAATCATAAGAAATTGAGCACGAGCTCGCACCCATTTGAGGTAAGGCTCAAGAGGGATGGAATTCTTGTGCCCCAGTGTCTTGCTATCAACTCTGTTTATCATGCCCCAAGCTCGAATGAACCTCTTGCGATAACCCTGAACATCACTCTCATAGTCAAATGTGATTCCTTGGACGAGTGTGTCGTGAGGACCATCCCTTCTAGCATAAGCAAACTGTCGCAACACCAAACAAGGATTATAAGTGATTCCTCCCCTAATGCCTAAGAGTGGGACATTAGGGAATTCCCCACAGCGATCAATGATAGTGATACTCTCCAAGGATCAGGAACACCAATGAATATCTGAATATGTAAGGGACATAAGCATATGAGACCATCTCATACCCTGCTCATTCTTCAAAATAGATCGGGGTAGGTGCGAAATAAACCACCTAGCCAATAGAGGAGTGCAACACAAAAGGGTCCCTCTTCTCTTTAGAGTGCAAGTATGCAGAGAGTGTAGAATATCCCCAAGTAAAGTAGGTACCAGATTATGAGACAGAAAATTATTAACTGCATTCACATCTATAAGTTGGTCCGTGTTAGGGAATAGTACCATCCCATAGATGAGAAGGGCCAACACTTCTTCAAAAGCTTGTAAATCCAGGCTATCCCAAAAATGGCGAGCTTTCTCAAATAAAAACATAGTTGGAAATCCTTGGACACTTCTTCTGGTTTCCCAATTTGCCACTACATCAGACCGTTGTAAAGACAGAGCTTGAGCAATCTCTACAGGATTTGGGTCTCTTTCCATACCGTTGAATGGTGGCGGATTAAGGATAGGTACCCCCAATAACTGAGAAAAATCCTCCATAGTAGGCACTAACTGGTAATCCAGAAAAGTGAAGCAGTGGTGTAACGGGTCAAAGAACTGAAAGCGCACCTTTAACATTTCTTCATCACGGGTTGAAGTGACCAAGTTGAGAAGTTGACCATATTTTTCAGTGAATGGAGAGCTTTCAGGAATCCTTGATGCTAATTCCTTGAGTTGAGGAGGTATTTTCACAAGGTTGATTTGGATAGTGTTCTTGCGGGAGGATGTCATGTCCTAATAAACAAGACAAAGATAAGCCCTAGAAAAACCTTGAAATGGTTAGTATGATATGCCATGTTATGATGTCATGAATATGCTAAGAAATCACCGATATAGCAAGAACAAGCAAATCACACCAAAAACCTTTAGTTTAAGGCTTGCATGGGTTTTAAGTTCATACCCTTTTGAAGTTGGATTGGTTCAACCTGTCCTTAAATAGTAATCGGGTTCTAAGGGATCTTATCACTGATCTTTCCCACAAGTTTCATTCTGGTAGGCGATTGAATCGCAACCAAACAAAACTAGGGAGTCAAATCTCAATGAGTGTAGCATCGAGTATCTTCAGACTTTGGGAATACACCAAAGACGACCATCTCGCTACGTCCTAATGGCCAAGTTGTTCATTTAAATGTTCTAAGGTCAGTTGACGCTTCATGACACCACGCAGCGGCCCCGTATTCTCCTTGATTAACTCAAGGGCTAATGGTACCAACCAAAGTGCCGCATCAATATAGCCATCGCTTCAACCGTGTCGGTATACCCCGCACAGTTTCCATGATCTATTGCTACTTACCTAAAAGGTTTCCCCATATCCGGCTGTAGGATCTATAGTACTCAAACAAATACCCTTAAAAGTAAAGCAAACAATCAAACAAAGAAGCAAAATGATCTAGACCCTAAGGTAAACCCCACTTTTATTATTCCCCAGCAGAGTCGCCAGTTCTGTGATACGGTGGCCGAATTGACTGTTATACTGGTTTTGCATTTTGTATTCGCAAATATTGCGGTAAGCAAGAGTCGCCACCGACTTTTCTTTTATCCAACAAAGGAAAGGGTGAAAAGAACAAAAAAAGACCTTTTTTTAGATATTTTCTGAGTAAGGGGGTAGATTATGGAAAGGGAAGGTATTAGCACCCTTTCCATCTGTGGTTTTCCACGGGCTCATAGATACTTGCTCATTTTGAAAATTGTTCGTGTGTTTTGAAAGTTTTTTGTTTGCTTTGTGATAACTCTTGTATCAGTCCTCAAGAGTGTGATACATCATTTTTTAAAGTAGTTTTTGAAAGTGTGTAAGTGTAAAAGAAATTGGTTTTGAGCAAGTACTTAAGAACAGTCTACCTACTCGAAAAAGGATGTTATTTTCCTCCTTTCCTTTAGATAGTGCTATCCTATTATTAGTGAGTAGGTAGCCCTATCGTCGAATGTTGAGGGACTATCGAAAGAGACGTTATGGTCATTGAAGGCAACGGGTAAGGATATCTTAGCATTTTGAAGGGACTGTAATCATATAGGTAACATCGAGGGACAAGATCATTTACCAAAAGGCAACTCGAGGGACGTTTAGGGACCATGATCTTTTATCATGACTTTTATACCGAGGGTCTTTGCTAAGATATCCCTATGTTCGAGGGACATGACCATTTCCGAGGCAACCAAGTGAGGTATACCCTAAGGGTGCCAGTGTGGGAAATGTGTTTTTTTAGTTATATTATCTTGAGGTTAATGATCTAACAATTAATTTGATTAATCTTGTCATGCACACCTACTTACTAGCAATTATGTACAAGCATACAAGAATGTAAAAGGGAGAAATAAAGGTTCCTACGCTATTACAAGGCTTTGGTGTAGATACATAATAATGGACGAAAAGTAAAGTGCAAAAAAATGAAAATCCTAATTAGGGCTATTACAATCCATAGACAGATACATAATAATATAAAATGCGTGGGCGAAATAAAGCGTCTAGAAACCTAATAAAATATTCTAAGTAAACAAAAACTTTTTTATTTGATTTTTGTTTTGATTAAGAAAAATAATTAAATTAAGTATCCTAAAGTCTATTTAGAAAATAAAAATTAATTAATAAAAATAGTCTAAGACTTTTTTGTTTTTTATTATAAAAAAAATTAAATCTAATTAAATCCTAAGTTCTACTTCATTTTAAATTAAAGAAAATAGTTAAAATATTTATCTAAATTATTTAAAAAAATTAGTTTAATTAAGTAAATGGTAACCTAATATTTTTGGTGACTTTTTCTGATTTTTATGATTAATTAGAAAAAGATTAAAATAAAATAAATATGATAGAAACAAAAAGGATAAAAAAAATTGCAAATGGGCTTGGGTGTTATGGAGCAAATATGGGGGTGCTGATCTGAAAACGTGTTAGGCCCAACAAATCAGAGCCTACAACCTTTGTCAAGGATCCTATGCGTCCAAACCGAAGGGGTGCATAGTGGTCTGCACATTGGAGGCGTTAGATCTGGATCAAGTGGTGATCTGATGGCTTGGATCTAGTGGTTTATGATGCACGCGTTTGGACTTGAAGCATCTAATCTGCAGATAATGTGTTAGAAAAAATGAAAATGCATGACCTGGGGCTCGAACCCAGGTCCTCTCTCTCACGCATGTGTTCCTTTGGCAATTAACCTGTATGTTCATTCGTTTACATAACCAAAACCATAATATAATATAAGAACATTGGTCAGATATATTAGAAATAAAAAAACGCGCGCCAATTTTGAATGGTCCAATGGAAGAGAGGCACGATGGATTGTCGGGGTCAATATTCAGAGGTGCCGGAGTCAAACTCCGATCACCTTCTCAGGCCATTAAAAAACCCTAAAACCTGCACAAAGAAAAATCAAGGCTTGAGATTAAGGCTACCCCCTTATTTCATATGCTACGAGTTCAATGGTGGTGGCCGTTTGGCCTGAAAATTCCTGCAACGTCTGGTTCGAAGCTTAACCGTTCTAGAACCTTAGAAAACGATCCATGGCTTTATCTTTACATGTAAAACGTTAGAAAGCACACAAATATCATCAATAATACACATACATGCTTAGTAGGGATTTAAATAACGCGTATGGAGTTTGAGATCAAGAAAAAATTACCAATCGGAGAGATCAAGATCTGATGATATGGGACGTTGCAAGCTTTGGGAATGATTGGATCTGGTCTCTAGGAACTTCAGGAGTAACGTATGATTGCTAGTTTAAGTTGAAAGTCCCTACAAATCGTGTTTCAGTTTTGACAACTTTGGTGGATTTTTGCAAATTTCGTGTGGCTTCTTTCAGGCTATATGTGTGCGTGTTTGGCTTGCTAACATGAGGTATATATAGAGTAGAATAAGTAGACAAGGTTGGATGGAAAGAATCATGGCCATAAACATTGTTTTTAATCCATGATCCATATTTGAAAAAATGCCATAATTTGTGATTTATGCCATTTTTGATGATGAGTGAATCTGGACACCATTTGTACGCGATTGTGGACCTCGTGCCAAGATAAAACACAAGCCCAAGGGTCAAGGCCCATTCCCAATTATTTTGTACCATTTATTTTATATTTATTTGAAATAAATCAAAATAAATATGTAAACAAAATAGGTAAAAATGGTAAGGCCATGCAAAATGAGATTAAGGGTCCTCTGTAACCTTAGGAAGATATTTTAATCTTAAAAAGTTAGGCCATTGACCCAAAAATTCAAATTTGCTCAATGCACAATTCTTGAAATTTCCAAAGTTTTTCTAAATTGGGAAAGCCATAACTTGCTAAATTTTGACTTCATGATGATGATCTTTGACTTTTTGGAAATCCCAATATGTCTACTTCAATCCCTCTTTTGATCAATTTTACATTTGAAGATGTTATCTTGATGTAAAAGGTCTTGTCAAAAAGTGGCTTTGTTGACTTTCTAAAAATGACCTGTAATGTATGAACTTGTATCTTTCAAATGGTGCATTTCTTGATCTTGAGGGCCAAATAGAAGTTGTAGGGAATTGGATTCTCTTTAAAATGAGCTTTGGTTGGAAAATTTCTGATAAAGTATGAGAAAGTTATTCTTGGTCAAAGTTTGGTTGACTTTTCCTATAGAAACCCTAATTTGCCATTTTTGACTTTTGATGGGTTAGGAGCATTTCTTGAGGAATCATGATCAACCCTTGATCAAATGATGGATACCACTTCAAAATGTTGATGTTGACCAAAAATCTTGAAGTTTGACTGTACATGGGCCACAGTTGACTTTCGACCTAGCATAGTTGATTCTCCAATACTTGAGCAATTGACAGAGCAAACTTTTTAAGCAAGGCATGAAACTTGGCATGGATGATATTGAAGACATATTAGGACCATGGAAAGCACTTGGGATCCTTGGAGCTCAACCATCTTGATGAAAATTGAAACCCTAGTTGGGGGTTCATTGCCTTATGAGGAGAATTGTCTGGTCAATTCTTGGTCAACCTTGGGCAATTGAGAACCTCTAGGAGTATGTCTTGTATGAAAATGAGAGGGTAAATTTTGGGGTACAACACAGGGGAATCTTACTAAAAAGTCGTCGTCATATCCTTTCTTACAACCAAGTGACGTCAGGTGTTCTTGTCTCCCCGGCAGAACAGGAATTCCCAACTACTGCTCCGACATCAGGTTTTCCCTAGTAAAGTCGTCAAACTTCTCATGATTCCCCAATAGGATTTCACAAAATCCTCAGGAAGTGCACAAAGCTTTCCTTCCCCAAAAGAGTTTATTTCTCTAACAATGGAAGATCATCTCCCAGTAGTTCATCTTCAACAAAATTTGAAGACCTACATTCTTCATCGCCAGCTGCGATCAGGGATTTATTTTCCCTAATTCAACAGTGCTGCAATAGAACAATTGATACATTCACATATTGCATTCATACATCATTATACAAACGTCATATCATCTACAATACAAATGCATACATCCAAATCTCATTTATTTTGAGAACACCATTACACAATGCATTTCATACATCATGACATTGCATACAGGTAACGCTTTACCTTTTCAGGAAATATCAATCAACAGATATTTATCATCAACAATTTTCAACAGGTCCAGGATTAGCTCCTGAAGCAAAATAGAGTAATTATCTGTGCGACTGAATACAGCTTTACACGGGCTCAACATGAAGCAATCTTACACGATTTTCTTCTGACTTCCAAATACAACTTTACACGGGCTCATCATGAAGCAATCTTACACGGGTTTCTTCTGACTTCCAAATACAGCTTTACACGGGCTCATCATGAAGCAATCTTACACAGGTTTCTTCTGACTTCCAAATACAGCTTTACACGGGCTCATCATGAAGCAATCTTACATGGGTTTCTTCTGAATTCCAAATACAGCTTTACACGGGCTCAACATGAACCAATCTTACACGGGTTTCTTCTGACTTCCAAATACAACTTTACACGGGCTTATCATGAAGCAATCTTACACGGGTTTCTTCTGACTTCCAAATACAGCTTTACACGGGATCTTCATAAAGCAATCTTACACGGGTTTCCTCTGACTTCAAAATACAGCTTTACACGGGCTCCTCGTAAAGCAATCTTACATGGGTTTCTTCTGACTTCCAAATACAGCTTTACACGGGCTTATCATGAAGCAATCTTACATGGGTTTCTTCTGACTTCCAAATACAGCTTTACATGGGCTCTTCATAAAGCAATCTTACACGGGTTTCTTCTAACTTCCAAATACAGTTTTACACGGGCTCATCATGAAGCAATCTTACACGGGTTTCTTCTGACTTCCAAATACAGCTTTACACGGGCTCTTCATAAAGCAATCTTACACGGGTTTCTTATGACTTCCAAATAGAGCTTTATACGGGCTCTTCATGAAGCAATCTTACACGGGTTCCTTCTCCCTCCTTATGAAGTTTTACACGGACTCACCCTGAAGCAACCCTACTCAGGTTCCTTCTCACAATCTCCAAATGCAGTTTTACACGGACTCATCCTGAGGAAACCCTACCCGGGTCCCTTCTCTTGAATTTCCAGATGTAGTTTTACACGGACTCATCCTGAAGCAACCCTACCCAGGTTCTTTCTCACAATCTCCAGATGCTGTTTTACATGGACTCATCCTAAGGCAACCCTACTCAGGTTCCTTATATTAAATTTCTAGATGCAGTTTTAAACGGACTCATCCTGAAGCAACCCTACCCAGGTTCCTTCTCACAATCTCCAGATGCAATTTTACACGGACTCATCCTAAAACAAACATACCCAGGTTCCTTCTTACAATTTCTAGATGCAGTTTTACCCAGACTCATCCTAAAGTTTCCCTACCCAGGTTCCCTCTCATATATCTCCTAAAACAGCCCTACCCAGGTTCCTTCTCATACACTTCTAGATGAAGTATTACCCGGACACATCCTGAAACAGCCCTACACAGGTTTCTTCTGATACATTTCTAGATAACAATTAATTTTATTCTCCCCAGCAAATTACTATGAAGCCTGGATTTTAACCAGAAAACAACAAACTTTCATCTCTCCAATCCAAAGATAACCCCTCAGTAGAGCCATGGACAACTGAATCTCCTAGACTATTTTTCCCAAGGTAGAGACCAACATTCCTCATCGGAGTCCTCCTCAAACGACAGGAACAGGAATCCCTATAAAGGAATCTCTCTTGAAGTCAGCATCTATTCTAGATGGCATCTTTAAGCCCATCCCCGATGACTCTTCGTCATCTTCTTTGAGTGGCATCTCTAAGCCCGTCTTCGACAACTCTCTATAATTTTTTTCAAATGGAATCTGTAAGCCCATTCCCGATATTATCCACCAAGAGTATCACTTCAAACGAGTGAAAATTTCTGGGCACTCTAGTGTCCAATCATCTTTCACCTTCAAATCAAGAGAGGCAGACAAGCCAATCTAAATCTTCAGGTTTAAGAAGATTGAACAGGGGCAGCTGTTGTACTCCAAAATTTTCCCTCTCATTTTCTTTCAAGATTCTCTCTTACATGGGTGGTTGCAAACATTTGCTTGAGGAAATTAAAATTTGAAGATGAACGAAATGTCTTTCGATTTAAATATCAGAGCTTCCTTTGATTGGAACATCAGGGTGTCCTTCGATTGGAACATCAGAGTATCCTTCGATTACAACATCAGAGTTTCCTTCGATTGGAACATCAGAGCTTCATTCGATTGGAACATCAGAACTTCTTTCGATTGGAACATCATAGCTTCCTTCGATTGGAAAATCAGGGTGTCCATCGATTGGAACATCAGAGTGTCCTTCGATTATAACATTAGAATTTCCTTTGATTGGAACATCAGAGCTTCCTTCGATTGTAACATCAGAGCTTCTTTCGATTGGAACTTCAGAGCTTCCTTCGATTGGAAAATCAGAGTTTCCTTCGATTGGAACATCAGGGTGTCCTTCGATTGGAACATCAGAGCTTCTTTCGATTGGAATGTTAGAGCTTCTTTCGATTGGAACGTCAGAGCTTCCTTCGATTGGAACATCAGAGTTTCCTTCAATTGGAACATCAGTGTGTCCTTCGATTGGAACATCAGAAAGAAGTGTCCTTCGATTGGAATATCAGAGCAAAGTATCCATCAAATGGCATATCAGTGCATAGGTTTCTTAATCTAAAATGTTCTGATGAGGGAAGTTCTGAAAACTTCGAATCATAACTGTGACCGGTGGAAATAGAACTGACTGTTTTTTAGCTGGTTTCGCGAAATGTCGCGGTAAGCAAGAGTCGCCACCGTCTTTTATGTTCTCCAACATGGAAAGGACAAAAGCACAGCAAAATTCCTTATTTGAGAATGTTTCTCGGTTTGGGAGGTAGATTTATAGAAAGGGAATGTGTTAGCACCCTTTCTATCTGTGGTTATCCACGGGCTCTTAGGTACTTTCTCTTATGTTTTCAAAAAATGTTTTCTTTTTAAGTGTGTGTGGGTTTTGAAAAAGTTCGTTTGAAAAACTTCTAAGTAACTCTTGTATCAGTCCTCAAGAGTGTATGAAGTGTTTTGTTTGAAAACTTTTAGAAAGTGTAAGGTGTGAAAAGTATTTTGTTTGTTTTGAAAAGAGCAAGTACCCATGAGTCATCTACCTACCCTAAGGAATTAAGATGTGTAAGAGTCCTTTAGATAGTGCTATCCCACCATTGAGAGGTAGGTAGCACCATCGTTGGAGGTGTTCGGGTCAATTCGATTATCGGGACAGTGTGGTCACCGAAGCAAAGGTAGGACACCTTAGAAGTAACCCTAATGTCCTAGATCCTTTTATCCGAGGCAACCGTTTCGAGGCAACTGGATCTTTAGACAAAGGGCGACCTCTAAAACATCCTATACTCAATGACCACGTTCGAGGCAACCAAGTGAGGTGTACCCTAAGAGTGGCATGTGCGAGTGTATTGTTTTTCAGTTAATTTTATCTTTGTACATGTCATGGTGAGCTATTGGTTGTTTTTATTTACATACATTCTTTCATGCATTGTTAACAGTTAGGAGTGCGGAAAATAAATTGCGGAAAGATAAATTCTACGCTATTACAAGGCGCGGGTCTATACATCGCCAAAAATACAAAGACCCGTTTTGGTAAATAAGTACGAGAAATTAAATAAAGCGGTAAACCTAATTACTATTACATTCTTGGAAGCAATTACATAATAATCAAAATAAAATAAATATGCGCGAATAAAAATTAATCGGGAATGCCTTAAGGGTGTTGACCCTTTTGAGAAAGAAATTGAATTTTGTCTTTGGAATTAAAACTAATTATTTAATTTATTAAAAGAAAAATGTTTTTGTATTTTTTATGTTTTTAATGAAATAAAATAAAAGGAATTAAAATTAAAAGTTAATAAAAATCTAATTCTAAATTTATTTTAGTTATTAAGAAAAAAGGTTAAAGTTGCCTAATTAAAACTAATTCAATTTATTAGTATTTATTTACAAAAATAAAATGAAATTAATAATAATAATAATATTAGTTCTTTTTTTGATTTTTTATAAAAATATTAATTATGTTAATAGTTAATAAAAGGGAAAAAATAAAAATAAGACAAATAAAATATAAAAATGACAAAATAAAAATTGCAAACCCAAGGGGGTTTTTGGGCCAGATTGGAGGTGTTAATGGAATTGTGAGGCCCATTTACACAAAGCTCGTTGACTTTCTGGACTGCCCGCGCCTGTGTTGACCTGAGAACATGATGCTCCTTCCCTTGTGGCCATTCCCTTGTGGCCATTGGATTTGCACTTGGAGACACTTGGCGCTTTGGATTTGTGAGGCGCACGATAAGCTTTCTTTGAAGCCTGCACACAAGTATGTAAGAAAAAATAATATGGGATTTTGAGGGGACCTGGGAATACTTACAATGCTTGATAATGGACCTTAGGACATGGTAAGGATTGCTTTAGCTTCAGGGTATGGCAAAGAAAAGAGTCACGTTCTCCTTTTGGCCTGGAAATGCTTGCAAAACTCCTTTTGATCTCACACTTTTTTTGACAAATTTTGAACTTTGCTCTGGCCGTTTGTGCACTTTTTTCTGTTTTTGAATGAGGCTTGCAAGGCTTGTATATATAGTAATGAGTGAGAATCAGTCACTATTATGAGCTCTTAACCATTACAATTAAACTTTGGATTTCTCCATAACCACCATTAAAGCAATTTTCCAATTTTGTTCAAATTTGAATTTTATGCTTAAAATGGACCTTACACGAATTTGGTAGGTGCATTATGCTTCATCAAGGTCATTCAAACCACAAGTATGTATGAAAAAATAATATGGGATTTTGAGGGGACCTGGGAATACTTACAGTGCTTGATAATGGACCTTAGGACGTGGTAAGGATTGCTTTAGCTTCAGGGTATGGCAAAGAAAAGAGTCACGTTCTCCTTTTGGCCTGGAAATGCTTGCAAAACTCCTTTTGATCTCACACTTTTTTTGACAAATTTTGAACTTTGCTCTGGCCGTTTGTGCACTTTTTTCTGTTTTTGAATGAGGCTTGCAAGGCTTGTATATATAGTAATGAGTGAGAATCAGTCACTATTATGAGCTCTTAACCATTGCAATTAAACTTTGGATTTCTCCATAACCACCATTAAAGCAATTTGCCAATTTTGTTCAAATTTGAATTTTATGCTTAAAATGGACCTTACACGAATTTGGTAGGTGCATTATGCTTCATCAAGGTCATTCAAACCACAAGATATCATTGAATTAATTTTTTTGATTTTTATTTGAATTTTATGGATTTAAAATGAATTAAATCAATAAAATTAAATAAAAAATAGAAAAATTAATGTTTAATCTTGAAATTAATCATGGGACACGTGGGTGGCATGACAAGGCTGAACCAAGTGGAAAAAAGTGGGCCCTTTTGTCAAAAATTGAAGTTTCAAGGATAGTTGACTTTGGCCATTTCACAAAAATTTCCCAACTTCTCCAATGCATATCTTGCTCAATTTTGATCATATGAACATGTTCTTGGACATTTTGGAAAGGACTTGAAGTCCTCTAACCAATGCCTTTAGTCCCATGTCATTTTGATTTACCAATCTCAAGTTATGGTCTTTGACTTAAAGTGCCTTTTTGTTGACTTTTGAAAATGACCTATAATATTGAAATTGATAACTTTTTGTGAGAGCATTTCTTGGACTTGGAATGTGAAGATGAGTTGTAGGAAATGTCATCCCCTTCAAAATGAGCATTGGATGGGATTTTTCTGATGAACCATGAAAAAGTTATGCTTTGGTCAAGTTACAGTTGACTTTTCAACTGTCCAAAAATGGAAACTTTTGCATCTTGATGATTTTTGAGCCATTCTTGTGGAATCATGATCAAGATTTGATCCAATGATGATTGTGGCTTCAAAATAAGATGTTGACCAAAATTTTTGACTTTTGACTGCCAAATGACCATTTTACCCATACAGTTGATTGTGAAGCAATTAGGGTTTTTGACTGTGCAACTTGACCTTGTGAGCCTTGAAACTTGACATGTAGGTGCTTGACAATGTATATGAGCATATGGGACTTCATTGATCCCTTGAAAACCTCAACTTCCTTGCAAGAACCAAAACCCTAATTTGACTGGCTTAGGAGGGTGTTTGAACTGTGCAACCCTTGAGTAGACTTGAGCAAATTGAGATGATGCTTGTCAAAACTTTGAAGAATATGGGAGGGCAAATTTTGGAGTACAACAATAACTCAGAACCATCAAACAGAGCAAGGGCTGATCGAAGAATTTATGACAATGGAAGTTCTGGGCAATTCGAATCAGGACTTAGAATCATCAAAAGAACAAGGGTTGATCGAAGGGGCTCTGAAGAGGGTAACTATGAATATTTTCAAATTCGAACAAGGCACCATATTGACATGTCCAAGTTCATTCAGAATCCCAGAATGGCATAAAATATCTCAAAATGGAAATATCTTAATTTGTCTGATTCTGTTTACAAAACCCTGTTAATGGCTGGTCTTTAATTCCATGTTTCCTTGCCTCCTCCACCATCTATAAATACAAGATGTTAAACACAAATCCGGGGGACTCACACGCATGCATACTGCATCACACATATCACGTTGCCACACCATATTGCTCAAAAAATCCCAAAAGTGTCTCAATCGAAACACCTTTTGCAAGTACCCTAAGCCCAAGCGAATAGCAAATTCGTGTTCTTGAGCCATCCAGGAGTCCACACCAACTCCTAAGCAAACATCTCCACACCCAAAGCTGCAGATCGAAGCATACCGGCCATAGGTATAATTCTGAAATTCAATTTTTTAATTTAAGCGCATTTATTTGTTCTAATGTGTTTATGCATGTTTGTAATGAAGCGTTAGACAGGTTACAATCCTCACAGACCTGCCATTGTTAGGGCACGTGAATTTGGTTCCTTCGAATCTCAGGATTCTTGGTGTTTCAGGACAAGACGAACCCAGATTCGAATTAAGGAGAGGTTCGAACTAGGGGGTAAGGTCCCCCCCTGGATCTCTTACATTTTTTCATTTTGCAGGAATACTGTTTAGGGCTTCGAAGCAGCAAACTTCAAACTGGGTGACACATGAACCTTCTGCCATTTTTAAACCCAGATTCGAATCTCAGGATTCTTGGTACTGCAGGACGAAATAACTTCATATTCGAATTAGAGAGGGAATCGAAGTACCTGGGTTCGACACCCGGGTCATACATTTTGTGTTTTTTCTAACAAACTTGCTTGCAAATCCAATTTCCCAGATTGAATGAGCATATCATGTACCATCATTAGGCACCTTCGATCAGCCTTTTCATTTGGATTGAAAGGCAGCCTTAGGCCTTTTGATCCAGGCCTGCATCCTACAGATTACCCCTTTTATTTTTACTGCTTGTTCCATTTAGTTTATCTTTTTCATTACTTTGTTTCTTCTAGTTTTTAATCAACATTAAAAATAAAAAATCACAAAAAATATTAGGTTTTAGTTTTTACTATTAATATTAATTTTGTCAATTAATTAATTAATTATCTTAATATTTTCTGGAAAAAAACTAAATTTGAATAGACTTAGGATTTTTAATTCAATTTCTTTTCATAACAAAAACAACAAAAAGATTTTATTCTTAGGATTTTAGACGTCCTTTTATTTCGCGCGCGTTATTTATTTTTGCATTTATTTATACTAATGTAATTGCCTACCAGATGTAATAGATTAAGTAGGACTCTTTACTGCTTTCTTTATTTTCCTTCCCCCAAATTTTATGACATGTAAATATCCCCCTCCCCGAAGCTTTGTAATAGCGTAGGATTTACTTTCCGCACTTTATATTTTCTGCATAATATTACTATTAGCAAATAGGCTTGTACGGAAAGACTAAAATCAAACATTATCTAACCTAAAAAAAAGAAAAAAAATAAATGAATCTCAACACACTCGCACATGCGCACCTCTAGGGTACCCCCACTTCGGTTGCCTTTAGAAACAGTCACAATTCTCGAAACGTGAGAATTTTTAGTGGTTGTCCTTTAGTTCAAGAGATCACAAGTCCCTCAATGAACCTTTCGATGCCGCCTCGGTTAAAAAGTGATCTTAGAACTTTAGGACAATTACTAAATGTTCTTGCCTAGTTGCCTTAGTGACCGTAAATGTCCCTTTGATAGTACCTCAACATCCAATGATAGGGCTACCTACTCACTAGGATGCAAAAATTCCATCCAAGCCCATGGTTACGATCGTCCATGTCCCCTGAGTCCATCCATGCTCATGATTTGTTCTAATTTCACCTGGAAACAAAATACCTAAAACGCAAGAACATGAACCCTAGAATCGGGCATCACGATTCAGGGCCTAAAAACAAAATTGGCTATTGCAGTTATGTTAGAAATAAAGCAATGAATATGAATATGCCAATGCTTTGAAGAAAAAAATGCAAGAATTAAGAGTTTAGGTTTCGTATTCAGGGGCCAGTTTGTGAGAACTTACAGCGCTGTTCAGGGGGTCTTTGGACGTGGTATTGATCGCTTTAGCTTCAGTGGACAGCAAGGAAGAAGGCCACGTGCTCCGTTTTGTCTGAAAACGCCTGCAACACCGTTCTTGATCTCACACTTTTTCAAGAACTTTGCAATTTTCTTTGGCCGTTTTTAGCAATCCTTAGGTCGTGTCCAAGGTTTGTGCTGCTTGCTTATGTATACGAGAGCAAATTTAGGTCAAAAGCTGGGCCTTAATCCATGTATATGGGAGAATTAGGTTTACACTTTTTCACCATTATTATCCTTTCCAAAAATAGGTCAAATCTTAGATTTTGTGCACACATAAGCCCTAGCACGAATTGGTTGGTTGGCACATGATATATGAAAGCTGTATAAATCTCAAAGATACTATTCCATTGATTTTTAGATTTTATTTGAATTAATATAGATTTAAAATGAATTAAATCAATAAAAATTAAATAAAATAGAAAAATAAATGTTTAATCCTGAAATTAAGCATGGGACACATGTGTGGTATGACAAGGCTGAATCAAGTGGAAAAAGTGGGCCCTTTTGTCAAAAATTGAAGTTTTAAGGATAGTTGACTTTTGCAAATTCATAAAAATTTCCCAACTTCTCCAATGCATATCTTGCTCAATTTTGATCATATGAACATGTTCTTGGACATTTTGGAAAGGTCTTGAAGTCCTCTAACCAATGCCTTTGGTACCATGTCATTTGGATTTACCAATCTCAAGTTATGGTCTTTGACTTAAAGTTCCTTTTTGTTGACTTTTGAAATTGACCTATAATGTAGAAATTGATAACTTTTTGTGAGAGCATTTCTTGGACTTGGAATGTGAAGATGGATTGTAGGAAATGTCATCCCCTTCAAAATGAGAATTGGATGGGATTTTTCTGATGAACCATGAAAAAGTTATGCCTTGGTCAAGATACATTTGACTTTTCTACTGTCCAAAAATAGTAACTTTTGCATCTTGATGATTTTTGAGCCATGCTTGTGGAATCATGATCAAGACTTGATCAAATGATGATTGTGGGCTCAAAATAAGATGTTGACCAAAAATCTTGACTTTTGACTGTAAAATGACCATTTTGCCCCTACAGTTGACTGTAGAGCAAATAGGGCCTTTGACTGTGCAAATTGGCATTGTGAGTCTTGAAACTTGACATGTAGATGCTTGAGGATGTGTGTAGGCCTATGAGACTTGATTGAGCCATTGAAAACCTCAAATTCTTTGAGAGAACCAAAACCCTAATTTTGACTGGCTTAGGAGGCATTTGGACTACGCAATCCTTTGAGAAATCTTGAACCATTTGAAGATGATTCTTGACAAATCTTGAGGAATATGGGAGGGAAAATTTTGGGGTACAACAGTTGCCACTGTTAAATCTTCTTAAACCTGAGGATGTAGATTGGTTTTCGGGTCTTTCGTGATCCGAAGGTGTAAGATGATTGAACACTAGAGTGCCCAGAAATTTGCACTCGCATAGTGTAGTATCAGCAATGTGATGTCGGGAATGGGCTTACAGATGCCATTTGGAGATATGATGGGTAGGAGGATGGGTTTACAGATGCCATCAGGAGATGTAACAGAATCTTGTCGGGAATGGGCTTATAGATGCCATCTGGAGATTGTTGGTTAAATTGTGATCTTGTAAGTTGAACGAGGGAACCTGTGTAGGGTTGCATGATGATGAGCTCGTGTAAAACTGCATCTTAGAAAGAAGGAAACCTGTGTAGGGTTGACTGATGATGAGTCCGTGTGAAACTGCATCTTTGAAGGAAGGAAACCTGTGTAGGGTTGACTGATGACGAGTCCATGTGAAACTACATCTGGAGTTGAGAAGGAAACCTGTGTAGGGTTTCTTGATGATAAGTCCGTGTAAAACTACGTCTTTGGAAAGAGAGAACCTGTGTAGGGTTTCTTGGTGACGAGTCTGTGTAAAACTACGTCTGGAGTTGAGAAGGAAACCTGTGTAGGGTTTCTTGATGACGAGTTCGTGTAAAACTGCATCTTTGAAGGAAGGAAACCTGTGTAGGGTTGACTGATGATGAGTCTGTGTGAAACTGCAACTGGAAGGAAGGAAACCTGTGTAGGGTTGACTGATGATGAGCCCGTGTGAAACTGCATCTTGGAAGAAAGAAACCTGTGTAGGGTTGACTGATGACGAGTCCGTGTGAAACTGCATCTGAAATAGAGAAGGAACCTGTGTGGGGTTACTTTGATGATGAGTCTGTGTAAAACTTCATCTAAAATTGAGAAGGAACCGGTGTAGGGTTACTTTATGATGAGTCCGTGTAAAACTTCATCTTGGAATTGAGAAGGAACCGGTGTAGGGTTTCCTGATGATGAGTCCGTGTGAAACTACATCTGAAATTGAGAAGGAACCGGTGTAGGGTTTCCTGATGATGAGTCCGTGTAAAACTACATCTGAAATTGAGAAGGAACCGGTGTAGGGTTGCCTGATGATGAGTCCGTGTAAAAATACATCTGAAATTGAGAAGGAACCGGTGTAGGGTTGCCTGATGATGAGTCTGTGTAAAACTTTATCTTGGAATTGAGAAGGAACCGGTGTAGGGTTTCCTGATGATGAGTCCGTGTCAAACTTCATCTGAAATTGAGAAGGAACCGGTGTAGGGTTACTTCATGATTGTCAAGTAGATAATTGTCCTGTCTGGTTTCAGGTATTAACCCATGATCAGTCGTCCACAGAATTTTCCTGGCTTGTTACAGGTATTGATCTGGAACTGCAAAGGTAGATGGTAATCATCTTTTGATTGACCTTTTCCTGAAAAGGCAAAACGTTAGCTGTATGCAATGTCATGATGCATGAACTGCATGATGTCAAGATGTTCTCAAGAATAAATGAGATTTGTGTTGTATGATGCGTATGCATGTCATGATGTATGAAGATGTGATGTTTTTAGCTGGGGAAAATAAATCCCGGAGCTGCTGGAGAATAGCGTTGAGTTCTTCGTTTCCGCTGGGGATGATGAACGAAGATGATTGCACGAATAAGCCTGTAGGAGAGGATGACTCCGTTGGGGAATAAACTTGATGAAAGAGATTACTCTGCGGGGAATACTCTGTGGGAAGAGATGCTTTGCTGAGATTTTGACGATAACTCCGCTGGGGATTCCGTTGATAAGCTCTGTTGGGATTTTTGATGAACTCCGCTGGGGATAGGAAGAACTTCGCCGAGGATAATCTTTCCGTTGCAACTTGCTAAGGGTAACCCAGTTAGACTCTGGTGGGGATAACCTTCTGAATATGGCTGGGGAGATACGTTTATACTCTGCAGGGAATAAGCTTCCAGAATCTACTGGGGAGATGATTCAACTCTCCTGGGGAAACTTTTTGGACTGCACTAGGAAATGGTTCCACTGGGGTGTCTGTATTCTGCCGGGGAACAATCTTATATTTCTGTCGAGGAATATTAAGACTGCTGGGGATGCTTGCTGAGGAATATCTGTATACTCTACTAGAGAATATTAAGATCTTTTGAGGATACCCAACTTTTCCAAGACTGATGGTAGACCAACTCTGCTCGGGGGAGAGTATTGCTAACTTGCTGGAGATACTGTGCCTTTTTAGGGCTGATGGGAGACCAACTCTGCTTGGGGAGAGTATGGCTGATTCTTGTCTTACTCTACGGGGAGTGAAGGTATCTTGGTCATATTCTTCAGCTGAATCTACCTTGTACCTGGAGGACAGCGCAACTTGTACAGTTCGGACAATTCTTATTGCCACAGTTTCTGCGGGAGAAGATACCTGTGGAGGCCTTGATAATTGTCGATTGACAAATCTTCTTCTGGTAGGTAAGTGACGAGATGACGGGACATAGTCGTACGCTTTTGATCCCTAACTTTTGTCTGGACCGCCCTTTCGGGTTTTCAATCCATCGGGATACCCTTTTTTTTGCCCAAGCCGCCTTTTCAGGTTTTCGACTTGCCGGGTGTACATATTTTTTCATTTTCATCCCTTATTTTTGCCCGAACCCTTTTGGTTCGCCGGGAAGCCCTTATTTTTTCCTAGGCCAGTTGACCTAGCGGGTCTTTGATTATGCGTAGTATTTTTTCGACTATGTCCACGTTCTCAGAGCGCAGGGAGTTGTCACTGTCAGTAGTGTTGTGTTTCCATATTACCAGAAGATGTTTGATCGTGCAAGATTCGTTGCTGGAATTCATGTCCAATGCCCCAAGTGACTCAGGCGGAGATTTGCCCCAGGCTATCTGGCATCTTGAGAGATTCCTTGAATCTTGACTGGACTGCCCCAGATGATGAACAATGATCATGTCTGCCCCTGGATTGGAAGTGTTTTTCCACTTGAGGTGATCCTTTTGTTGAGAAGATTTTTGTTCACTAGATATTTGTCGTGCGAATTTCTCTGCTGTTTGAACAAATAGTCATATGCAAACAATGTTATTTTAAGAATGCAAAGCTTATGTCTGTCTTGAAGTTTTTTGAAAATGCATTTTCAGTAAAACAAGCAATTTTTGTAAAATGTGATGTCAACTCAAGATTTTACGGCGAGCCCTACAGGAGTCAGGATACCTTTTGTAACAGTATGCTTTCGAACTAACCCATGCTTCAGCTAGGACTTTTAAGAGTTATAACGTGGTCTGGTTCACGGTTTAAGAAACAAAGGATAAAGGCTCAAAATTTATTTGTACCCACCCGCTCTTCGTGATGTTCTTCGATCCTAAACTCAGCTAATCGTGCATTAGATCTTGTTTGAGTCTTTGCTCTGATATTCCGGTGATGGTTCGGATATTGACAGTTTATTTTGAATAGACAGTCATTTTTTTTGTTGAGGGTCTGTAGGACCTCTTACTTTTTGATTTTATTATCCCTGTTTTTTTCCTGAACTGTTTCTTTTGTAATTACAGTCAGCGGGATGCCCCAGTTTTGTAAGTCTCCTTCATAGGTTTTGACTTATTGGGCTTTTATTTTGCGAGATAATGAATGCCTGTCTTGATGCTTATTCGGAACCATCACTGTCTTTTGTTTTTGGAAGGACTCCTTTGATGCCATTCATTGTGCACCTGGATCAACTGAGAAGACTACCCTGCCCCAGGTTATGATTAAGGGTTTTAATTTTTGAAAAGAAAAACTCCAACTTCTTTGGCTCAAAGGGGTTGACTAGGGATTATCTTCCTTATAACTCCACTGTTTAGGATTTGAAACAATGCCTGTACCTCATCAGCGGGGTCTGTTCAAAAGCATACTGTAAAGATCGTGGTATCGTTTTCGTCATCCTCCCTCAAAAGGCTTAGAATTTTCTAATCGAGAGTTGAACATAAAAAAAAAATGAAAGCAATTTTAAGCATAGTGAACACAATTACTTCAAAACAGACACGTGTAATGCATTAATGAAATAAAAAAGTTTGACATGATAATTGTTTGAATAAGCAAAGAAAAATACAATATCAGAATTCAAATGAACAAAAGTCTCTCAATCCTAGCCATGTTTTGGCAAGGGAGCAGTGATCACATTGGGAGTCTCAGAAGGCTCGAATTCGATCTCCTTAGCATCAATCATATTCTGAATCTTGTACTTCAGCGCCCAAAAATCGTTAGTATCGTGTCCCGAGCTATCAGAATGATAAGCACACCTTGCATCTGGGTTGTAGTTTGGAGAAGAAGTCTTGGGGTTCGAAGGAGGTTTTATCACCGCAATCAGGTTCATCTTCAACATGTGCTGCAATGCTTGTGACAATGGCATATTGATGTTGGTGAACTGCCTTTTAGGTGCGACCTCCTTACGTTGATGCCCCTGTCTTTGTTGAGCAGGTGTAGGATTAGAGATCTGGGTTGCCCCTACATGTTGATCATGATGACTCTTTTTACCATACACAGCATTGGACTCTTTTTTTCCATTGTAGGGCTTTTTCTGAGTATCAGGAGGTGTAGCCTCTTGAATCTTCCCACTTTTGATGCCAGCTTCAATTCTTTCACCAGTCAAGATAAGGTCTGTGAACCCGGCTGAAGAATTTCCAATCAAATGGTTGAAGAACGGACCAGACAGGGTTCCCAAGAACATATCCACAAGTTCACGATCAGTTAGAGGTGGCTGCACCCTTCCAGCAAGGTCTCTCCACTTTTGAGCATACTCTTTAAATCCTTCACCCGTCCCTAGTGACATACCCTGGAGTTGGGTACGCGTAGGAGTGAGGTCAGAATTATACTGATACTGCTTATAGAATGCAGTAGCCAAGTCCTCCCAGTTACGAATACTGGCTCCATCCAACTGATAGAACCATTCGAGTTGAGTCCCTGAAAGACTATCCTGGAAGAAATGGATCCACAAATTCTTGTCGGCTGTATAAGGTTGGATCTTCCTTACATACGACCGGAGGTGCATCTTAGGACAGGAAGCTCCGTCGTATTTGGCAAAAGTAGGTGCCTTGAACTTATGTGGGATCACCACCCCAGAGGATAAGCCTAGGTCTCCAAAGTCCAACCCGGGAACATTCTGAATTTCCATAGCACTTAAGCGGTCCTCCAACTGTTTGTACCTGTCCTCAGCAGGAGGGTACTGTTCATCATTATAATTTGTCTCGTTGTCGGAGACCACAGGACTAGGAACCCTTCTCTCTTGTGGGCTGTCTTTGCCTACAGATGAAGTAGTCAGATCAACCTCATTTTGCAGCCCATTCCCAAATCTGCGTCCAGTGTTGAACAAGACGGTCCTCTTCTTCTTCTTCTTCCTTTCTTTCAGGATCAGAGTCTTCAAGTCCTATTGACCCTGGGCTAGGCTCATAACCAACACTTGGAACTGGGCATTCTGGGCCTGGAGGGCCTTGATAGCTTGTTCAGTAGAAGGTTCAGTGGACATGATGATTGCTGAAATAAACAGCGAAGAAGATAAGTGACCTGTAAAAGGGTACCTGTTATGTAATGATATGTATGTATGCAATGTTTTCAAGGATCCCGCGGGGTAAACAGAGAAACTTGTTAGAATTTTAATCTGGTAGCTTGATTGAAGGAACTTCATGTTGTTGAGAGTCCTTCTTCAAGAGTCAGGCTCACCATATCGAGTGGGTCATAGCCCCTAACTCAAGTTATCATGCTTGGATTTATGGACAACCTTGGCTAGAGGAAAATAAATCCTCTTTGCCCCTTGCTAGACAGTTGGTTCATCATGACCTGCATCACAAACCCTTGAGATCCTTGAAATGGTTAAGGAAATGCTTTGATATGATGTTATGATGTGTATGCTATGCGTTTAAGCAAAAGTGTGAGGTGATGTAAGTAAGTCCTGCAATGAATAAGGACTGTAAACAAAACCTGCAAGGAACTCGTGTTGTCAGATAACAAGAATGTGTAAGTAGTTCAAGTTTGAAAGCACACAAGTCACACAAAGAGCCCTTAGATTTTAGGCTAGCATGGAGTTTAGGTATTACCCTCTTGAAGTTAGTTGGCTCAACACCTGTCCTATGAATAGTAACCGGGTTCTAAGGAGCTCAATATCATTGGATTATTTTCTATGTTCATTGTTTTGATTTAGCCACTTAACTGGCAACCAAAATATTCCAAGAAAACAACCCTCAATGAGTGTAGTATCGAGTATCTACCAACTTCGGACTGCACCAAAGTCGGTCATCTCACTACCCCTAAAGAGGCCAGGATGGTCAAGTAAGGTTCTAGGTCAGTTGATGCTTCACGACACCACGCGGAGGCCCCGTACTCTCCTTGACTTGACTCAAGGGTTACCGGTACTCACCAAAGTGCCACATCAACGTAGCAACTGCTTCAACCATGTCGGTATACCCCACACAGTTCCCTCACAGTTTGTTGCTACTTCTAAAGGGTATCCCAGATCCGGGTTAGGATCCATAAAACTCCGATACAAAGCCCACAATATTAAAGCAAACAAGGCATACAATTGAAAACATAGAATGATCTAATCCTAAGGTACACCTCACTTATAAAAGTCCCCAGCAGAGTCACCAGTTCTATGATCGGTGGAAATAGAACTGACTGTTTTGAAATGCTGGTTCGCGAAATGTCGCGGTAAGCAAGAGTCGCCACCGTCTTTTATTTTCTCCAACAAGGAAAGGACAAAAGCACAACAAAATTCCTTTTCGAGATGTTTCTCGGTTCGGGAGGTAGATTATAGAAAGGGAAGGTGTTAGCACCCTTTCTATCTGTGGTTATCCACGGGCTTTTAGGTACTTTCTCACTATGTTTTCAAAATGTTTTGCTTTTCTTGTGTTTGTGGGTTTTGAAAAAGTTCGTTTGAAAACTTCGTTTTGACTCTTGTATCAGTCCTCAAGAGTGTATGAAGTGTTTGTTTGAAAACTTTTGTCAGAAAAGTGTAAGTGCGAAAAGTTGTTTTTGTTTTGAAAGAGCAAGTATCTAAGAACCTCTACCTACTCAAAAGAAATTAAGCTGTGTAAATGTCCTTTAGACAGTACTATCCCACTATTGAGAAGTAGGTAGCACCGTCGTTGGAGTTTCGGGTCAATTCGATTATAGGGACATGTGGTCACCAAAGCAATAGTAGGACGCCTTAGCGGTAACCCTAATGTCCTAGATCCTTTTTATCCGAGGCAACCGTTTTGAGGCAACTTGGATCTTTAGACAGGAGGGCGACCTCTAAAACACCCTATACTTAATGACCACGTCGAGGCAACCAAGTGAGGCGTACCCTAGGAGTGGCATGTGCGAGTGTGTCAGGTTTCAGGTTAAATTATCTTTGCACATGTATTATGGTGAGCTACGTTTTGATTTTAATTTTCAAGCAAGTCTTGTCATGCATAGTTAACAGTTAATAATTTGTGTGGGAAGTAAATTGCAGAAAGTAAATCTACGCTATTACAAGGCATCGGGTATTTACATCGCCAAAAATATAACCCTTGAAAAGATAAATGCGAGAAAATAAAGAAAGCGATAAAAGTCCTAATTATCTATTACATCCTCGGAGCAATTACATAAATGTGATCAAAATAAAGAATCAAGAATAAACATGCGCGAGAAAAATTAAATCGGGAAAAGTCTTAGGGTTTTGACCCTTTTTGAGAAAAGAATGGAATTTTGGTCCTTTTTGCAATTAATTAATATTAAACCTAATTTACTAATTAATTAAATAATTACAAGAAAAAAGTATTTTTTTAGTTTTTTAGGTCTTTAATAAAATAAAAAAGAAAGAAATTAAAAGTGTCAAGAAAACCCTAATTCTATGTTGATTTTATTTATTGGGAAAAAAGTTAAAGTTGACCTAATTAGACTAAATTAATCTATGTTAGAGTTTATTTACAAAAATAATAAATTAATAGTGAAATTAATAAGTAATAATAATAATAAAAATATTTAATTTTCTGAATTTATTATGAAAATAATTAATTTTGTTAATTAAATAATAATAATAATAATAATAATAATAATAATTAGAATAAAGAAATAATAAATAAAAACATAAAGAAAGAAAGAAAAAGAACCCAGGGGGGTGTGTTGGCCCATTAGGAGGTGAGTCCTGGAATTTCTGGCCCATTAACTCAAGCCTGGTTTGACTTTTGGAGATCATCCACGGTGCGTGTTGACTGGGAGCATAATGTTCCTTCTCTCGTGGCCATTAGATCTGTGCCCATAGCCACATGGCGCTTGGATGATTGGAGGTATATGGTGGAACTTCTTTGGAAATCTGCATGCAGTTATATGAAGAAAAGTGGAAACAAATATTTTGGGGGACTGGGATTCGAACCCAGGTCCCAACGTTCAATGCTTGCTCGCCCTAGCCACTGAGCCACTCGCTTCAATTGTCATTATGATAATAAGGGATTAATTTATTAGTAAACCAAAACATATGCCTGGAAAAAAAATAAACGCGCGATTTTTGAAATGGGCGAATAGGAGGGAGATGCGTCAGCGTCTTCTTCGTTGATCACTGGTTTTTTACCTGCGGATTTTTATCCGCAGGAAGCTCCGTAGGTTCTTCCTAAAATTGTCCCTAGGCTGCAAAAATTCCATCTAAGCCCATGGTTACGATCGTCCATGTCCCCTGAGTCCATCCATGCTCATGATTTGTTCTAATTTCACCTGGAAACAAAATACCTAAAACGCAAGAACATGAACCCTAGAATCGGGCATCACGATTCAGGGCCTAAAAACAAAATTGGCTATTGCAGTTATGTTAGAAATCAAACAATGAATATGAATATGCCAACGCTTTGAAGAAAAAATGCAAGAATTAAGAGTTTAGGTTTCGTGTTCAGGGGCCAGTTTGTGAGAACTTACAGCGCTGTTCAGGGGGTCTTTGGACGTGGTATTGATCGCTTTAGCTTCAGTGGACAACAAGGAAGAAGGCCACGTGCTCCGTTTTGTCTGAAAATGCCTACAACACCGTTCTTGATCTCACACTTTTTCAAGAACTTTGCAATTTTCTTTGGCCGTTTTTAGCAATCCTTAGGTCGTGTCCAAGGTTTGTGCTGCTTGCTTATGTATATGAGAACAAATTTAGGTCAAAAGCTGGGCCTTAATCCATATATATGGGAGAATTAGGTTTACACTTTTTCACCATTATTATCCTTTCCAAAAATAGGTCAAATCTTAGATTTTGTGCACACATAAGCCCTAGCACGAATTGGTTGGTTGGCACATGATATATGAAAGCTTTATAAATCTCAAAGATACTATTCCATTGATTTTTAGATTTTATTTGAATTAATATAGATTTAAAATGAATTAAATCAATAAAAATTAAATAAAATAGAAAAATAAATGTTTAATCCTGAAATTAAGCATGGGACACGTGTGTGGTATGACAAGGCTGAATCAAGTGGAAAAAGTGGGCCCTTTTGTCAAAAATTGAAGTTTTAAGGATAGTTGACTTTTGCAAATTCATAAAAATTTCCCAACCTCTCCAATGCATATCTTGCTCAATTTTGATTATATGAACATGTTCTTGGACATTTTGGAAAGGTCTTGAAGTCCTCTAACCAATGCCTTTGGTCCCATGTCATTTGGATTTACCAATCTCAAGTTATGGTCTTTGACTTAAAGTGCCTTTTGTTGACTTTTGAAATTGACCTATAATGTAGAAATTGATAACTTTTTGTGAGAGCATTTCTTGGACTTGGAATGTGTAGATGGATTGTAGGAAATGTCATCCCCTTCAAAATGAGAATTGGATGGGATTTTTCTGATGAACCATGAAAAAGTTATGCCTTGGTCAAGATACAGTTGACTTTTCTACTGTCTAAAAATAGTAACTTTTGCATCTTGATGATTTTTGAGCCATGCTTGAGGAATCATGATCAAGACTTGATCAAATGATGATTGTGGGCTCAAAATAAGATGTTGACCAAAAATCTTGACTTTTGACTGTAAAATGACCATTTTGCCCCTGCAGTTGACTGTAGAGCAAATAGGGCCTTTGACTGTGCAAATTGGCATTGTGAGTCTTGAAACTTGACATGTAGATGCTTGAGGATGTGTGTAGGCCTATGAGACTTGATTGAGCCATTGCAAACCTCAAATTCTTTGAGAGAACCAAAACCCTAATTTTGACTGGCTTAGGAGGCATTTGGACTGTGCAATCCTTTGAGAAATCTTGAACCATTTGAAGATGATTCTTGACAAATCTTGAGGAATATGGGAGGGAAAATTTTGGGGTACAACAGCTTTGTTTGCGTATAATTAATTGTTCAAACATGACATCATAACATCATGACATCATAACATCATGACATCATGCCATAGAATTTTCACTAACCATTTCAAGGACCTAGGGATTTACCTTTGTTCTGTTTTATAGGTTACGGCTTCCACTCGCAGAAACACTATCTGAATCAGCTTTGTGAAGATACCTTCTCAACTTAAGGAGTTAGTCTCGAGAGTTCCCGAAAATTCTCCATTCATCAAAAGGCATGGTCGACTACTCAGTTTGGTTACTTTGGGTTTTGAATAAGATATGATGAGTGTTCTATTCCAGTTCTTTGATCTCACTCATCACTGTTTCACCTTTCTATATTATCAACTGGTACCCACAATAGAAGAATTCTTTGAGCTGCTGGGAATACCTATTCGGGACCGGACACCTTTCACTGGTTTAGAGAAAGATCCACAACCTGAAGTAATTACATCAGTCTTACATTTGAAGCGGTCCGACATTGTAGCTAATTGGGAAACAAGAAGTGGTGTAAAGGGTTTTCTAGCTAAATTTCTATTATAGGAGGCTCAACTGTTTTTGGAGGCTACCAATTTTCAAGATTTCGAAGAAATCCTGGCTTTATTGATCTATGGTTTGGCGTTATTCCCTAATCTGGACCAACTCATAGATGTGAATGCTGTCAAAATCTCCCTTTCTCGTAACCCTGTGCCTACTTTACTCAGAGACATTCTGCATTCTCATCACACTCGTACTATGAGGAAGAGAGGGGCTCTTATGTGTTGCATACCGTTGCTATCTAGGTGGTTTATCTCGAACCTTCCCTGATCAATATTGAGGAATGAACAAGGTTTGAGGTGGTCTCAAAGGATGATGTCGCTCTCTCATTCGGATATCTATTGGTGTTCTCGATCTCGTAAGGATGTTACTATCATTAACCGTTGTGGGAAATTCCCTAATGTTCCGCTCCTTGGTATTAATGGAGGTATTAATTATAACTCTTCTCTGACTCTATGATAATTTGGTTATGCTCGAAGAGATGGTCCTCATGACACGCTTATCTAGGGTATTATATTCGACTACGAGAATGATTTGTAAGGTTATCGTCAACGGTTTGTACGAGCTTAGGGAATGGTAAACAAGATTGATAGCAAGACATTGGGACATAATAATTATATCCCTTTGGATCCTTATCTCAAATGGGTGCGAGCTCGCGCTCAAAACCTCATGATGCCATATCCTACTGACCTCAAAGAATTGTAGAAGTCGTGGATTCAACTCAAGGGAGAACGAGACACCTTTGAAGCTCAATTCTATGCAAGCGACAAGAAAGTGTTGGAGCACACAAGGCGACTTCACGAAGAGCAAAGCCTTAATGCATACATTGTCACAAAGAGGAAGCGTCTGTGGTAGACTTGAGTCTTAGATCTTAGAAGTTCATTTTGTTGTCTCTTTAAGACCTTTTTCTTTTCCATTGTAAGCCCAATGGGCAACTGCAATGTTTGAACTTATTAATGCAATCTTTGTTTCTATTTCGTTTTTGGCTAGCAAATTTTAATATCTTAAGGTGCTTGAAAACATTGCATCCACATATCATGCATCATTTCATAAGCAGGTTTTCCGATACAGGTTTCCTCATTTATTTACTGTTTATTTTAGTATAAGATGGCTTTAGAGAAAACTGTCAAGGATCTGCAAACTCAACATGCACAGTTTCAAGAGACTCTCCTGAACCTAGCCAAAGGGTAACAAGAGATGATGGTGCTCCTCGTCACGAAAAAAATACTAAGAAGCGGGATGTTATCCTCAACATGGGGAGAAGGCTCAAAGGTCATTCCCGACTAGCTCAAGTAGAAAAGGTTTCCTCTGAGGAAGAAGACAATCAAGAAGAGGATGTTAGAAGCACTAGCGATGGGGGTGGAAATTACCAGAACTCTGGGGATGCACACTATTTCAATGAGCAGTACCCTCCGGCGGATGACAAATACAAATAGTTGGAAGACCGACTCAAGGTTGTGGAAATCCAAAAAGTGTCTGGTTTAGAATTTGGAGATTTAAGTTTGGTCCCAGGGGTGGTCATCCCTCACAAATTCAAGGTCCACGTCTTCACCAAATATGATGGGATCTCTTGTCGAAAACTCCATTCATATGTCCGAAAGATTCAACCACACACTGCCGATAGGAAGTTATGGGTTCATTTCTTTCAAGAGAGCCTATCTGGGACACAGTTGGAATGGTTCTATCAATTAGAGGGGACTAATATCCATGCCTGGGAGTACTTGGCTGCTGCCTTCTACAAACAATACCAATATAATGCTGATCTTGCACCAACTCGTGTGCAATTACAAAGTATGACTATGGGCTCGAACGAAGGCTTTAAGGAGTATGCTAAAAAATGGAGGGACCTGGATGTAAGGGTTCAACCCCCTTTAACTGACCGAGAATTAGTGGATATGTTCATGGGAACTCTAACGGGTCCATTCTTTAATTTGCTGATTGGGAGTTCTTCATCAGGGTTTACTGAGTTGATTTTGACTGGCGAACAAGTTGAAAGTGGTATCAAAAGCGGGAAGATTCAGATGGCTTCATCCTATAAAAATGTGAAGAAACCATTCATTGGAAAGAAAGAAACCAACGTTGTCTATGGCCAGAGGAGCCGTAGTAAAAATGATCGTCACCAATCTGTAGGGTCCTTGTTAATCACTAATTCAATCCTACTCGATCACAACAATCGGGCAATCGACGTAGGTCAGACGCTTCGAGGAGAAAATTCACCAGGATTAATATGCCATTGGCTCAAGAATTACAACATCTGTTGAAAGCACAATTGGTAACACTGCAGGATCCTCCTCAAAATCCCAACACATCATCTCTGAAGTATAACCTAAATGCAAGGTGTGAATATCATTCCAATAGTTTTGGGCACGACACCAATGATTGTTGGGCCCTAAAAAGAAAAATCCAAGACATGATTGATGCAAAGGAAAATGAATTTGATCCTCCCGAGATCCCTAATGTGATTACTGTGCCCATGCCCAGTTATGGTAAAGGTGTTAATGCTATTGACGATGTTTCCTATGTCTCCGCCATAAGTGACTTGACCACTCCATTGATTACCGTTAAGAAGAATCTGTTAAGAGCCGATTTATCTCCGGTTTATTGCATTCTTGAGCGTTGCCCCATATAAATTAGTAGTAAATAAGTAGTATATTTTATAGCTAAGCATGTCCCTTTCCTCTTTTTCATGTGCAGGAAAAATTACAAGCTGCAATTAAGGATTCTGTTTTTGAAAATGAAGCATTTCAGAAAGTATTTGGAAAAGAACAACATGGATATGCTCGTAGTGTGAGACTAGGAGCTACACCGTCTCAGATTAATAGATCTACGAGATTGGCATCTTCTTCTGTAGAAAATGAAAAAATAAAGGAAATGCAAGAATAAATTAATGCACTTAAAGAAAAAAATTCAAAAATTGACGAATTGATGGAGGCAGTCACATTCTTAACGCAAAGGGATAATGCTAGGGGCAAATGAAATTGAACTCTTATTGCAAATGCAAAATTCTAGTGGAAGATAGTTATATTATTTTGATTCATTTAAAGTTGAAGTTTATGAGTATTATTTTAAAGAGTATTATTTTAATACTTTTTTTAGGGATTGGAATCACCCGCTGATGGTAGACGTTCATCTGAGTCTAGCTACCGAATTTAGATAATGGATCATCAAGAAGGACAAATTAGAATTTGCTATGAATTAATTAGATTATGAGCGTTCTTATGTATTTTTGACATAATGATACTTATTATTATAAGATTAGAATTTGATATGTTTTCTGTTTTTTGTACTACATTACATTATTATGGAACTCAAATTTTATATGATTATGGAACTTGCATTTTTTTGATATTATGATACTTATTTGATATTAAATGTTTTTTATTGGAATTAATTTTATTACGTTACAAATTGATTGAAAATAATACTATATATAAAAATATTATAGTAGAAATAATTTAAAGAAAAAATATTTAAAATTATAATACTATAAAAAGACAGTCACGATGGTATTGAACCGTCGCAATCAATAATTTAAAAAAAAGTCAAAAGAGTGTCACGACGGTACCGAACCATCGCCTTTAACAATAAAAAAAATGCAAAAGATAGTCACGAGGTAACGAACCGTCGCCATTAACAATTTAAAAACTCAAAAGATAGTCACGACGGTATCCAACCCGTCGTGAACTTGAGCGACGAATGGTGTGGCGGTTTGTGCGACCATCGCGAAACAGGCTGGGGACACACATTTCTGTGACTGAAGCAACCGTCGTGGATAGCAAATTGCGACGGTTTTAACCATCATAATCTGCCAAAATAACTGCCGCAATCTGCCAATTTTCTTGTAGTTCCCATCCTTTGCTTTCGCCTACAAGAACATCTCTACTGATCACTAGTTTATCTTCGATTGGCGAATACAAGTTGTATGCACAAGTCGAATGATAACCTATGAGCACCATGACTTCACTTTGATCATCCAGCTTCTTTCTCAATTGTTCAGGTACATGCCTGAAACACATTAATCCAAAAATTATAAGATGACTTACATTTGGCTTCGACCCTGTCCAAGCCTCATGTGGTGTCTTTTCGACCATCTTCTTCGCTGGGCATCTGTTTAGAATGTATACTACTGTCGAAGCTGCTTCAGCCCAAAATCTCTTAGGCATATTCTTAGCTTTCAACATACATCTGGTCATGTTCAATACACTTCTATTCTTTCTCTCAGCGAGGCCATTATGCTGAGGCGTATAGGGTGCAACAACCTCATGCTCTATACCATCCTCATTGCAAAATCTGGCAAATTCTGCCGAAGTATATTCACCACCACCATTAGTTCTTAACTGTTTCAATTTGCAGCCACTTTATTTTTCAGCATGTAACTTGAACTTCTTGAACTGTGTGAATACCTCACTCTTCCTTTCAATGAGGTAAATCCATATATGTTTGGTGAATTCATCAATGAAATTAAGGAAATACCTATTACCTCCATTGGATTTTACTTTGAAAGGTCCACACACATCTGAATGAACCAGCTCTAGTTTTTGCCTTGACCTTATAGGAAAATCACATTTGAATGCCTTCCTTGCCTGCTTAGCTTTGCAGCATTATTCACATATCTGCTTTGGTTCCTTCACATACGGAAACCTAAGCACCATTTTCTTCTGATTGAGCATACATAAACTTTTGAAGTTTAGATGTCCATACTTGTGATTCCATAGCCAGTTCTTGTCTTCTTCTGCAGTTGAAGGAAGACTTTGTCATCTGATGTGTTGAGTTTGACTTTGAAGGTTTTGTTCTCCGCCAATGGTGCTTTCATGATTAGCCCCCCATCAGCCCTATATACCTTCATCTGATTATTCTCCAACTTCATATTGAAGCCTTTTGCAAGAAATTGACCTACAATTATCAAGTTACTTGTCATCTAAGGTACATACAGAACTTCAGTGATAGTAGCCTTTCGACCATCCTTCCTTATAATTGACATGTCTCCTTTACCACATGATTTGATATGCCTGCCATCTGCAAACTTTATCACCTTTTTTACAGACTCATCTAACTTGGTAAACCAGTTTTTATTGCCAGTTATGTGGTTGCTACACCCTGAATCCAGATACCACATTTTTTTAATCTCAGTGTTCGATTGAGTGTTCACCAGCAACAATGCATCATCAGAATCACTACATCCAGCTCGTGCATATTGAGCTTCATCACTATCTTTTGACCTTGCAGCTTTCTTGCTTCGACAATCTCTAGCATAGTGGCCAAAACCTTGACAATTGTAACATTGCACCCCTTTCATGTTAATTTTCTTTCCAGAATACATGTTGCCCACTCCTTTCGAATCAGTATTCTTGCTTGACTTCTCATCACCAGCAAGATTCTTACGCTGCTTCGATTTCTCTTTTCCAGCTTTCTTGCTGAATCTTGATTGCAATGCTTGTTCAGCTGTCTTCTCCCTTTCTGAGTTTCTTTGCTGCAGCCTCATTTCATAAGCCTCAAAAGAAGCTTGAAGTTCTTCCAACTTCATCTCAGATAGATTCTTGGCCTCTTCAATTGTTACAACAAAGTAATCAAAATCTACAATTAGAGATCTTAATATCTTTTCTATCTTCTGCAGATCCGTTAGTGCTTCACCAAACGCCTTCATCTGGTTTGTTAGTATCACCACTCTTGAGAAATATGCTGAGACAGATTCATTCTCTTTCATCTGCAGCATCTCATACTGCTTTCTCAGAGTCTACAACTTCACCTTCTTCAGTTTCTCATCTCCACCATACAACCACTTCAGCTTTTCCCAAGTTCCTTTTGTTGTTTCTTCTTCGATTATCATCTCAAACACATCACAATCCACATACTAGTGAATCAAGAACAACGCCTTGCCATCTTTCTTCCTCTGATCTTTATGCGCAACTTTCTGGGCTTCCGTAGCATCTTCCTCCAGTTGTGACATTCCATCATTCACAATTTCTACAACATCTTGAAATCTAAAAATAACCTTCATTTGTGCCACCCATCTTTGATAGTTTTCACCTTTGAAAGCCGGAAGATTTGCTAGAAATTATGTTGAGGTTGTTGATCCGTTTGCCATTAGACTCTCTCTGAATCGCAAACAAGCTCTTGATACCAATTTGTTGGAACAAAGGATTCAAGAAAGATGAATATTGTGAAAAACAAGAAGAAGAAGAAGAAGAAGAAGAAGAGAGAAGAAGAGAGAGAGAGAGAGAGAGAGAGAGAGAGAGAGAGAGAGAGAGAGAGAGAGAGAGAGAGAGAGAGAGAGAGAGAGAGAGAGAGAGAGAGAGAGAGAGAGAGAGAGATTGTTGAGTTAGTTAGTGTAACTAACTCTTAAAGACTGAAACTGTTATTATTGTTACTGCAGTGATTATTACAAAGTAATTGCCCTTTATATAGGCAACATGCCCAGACCCAAATGCAAGCTAAAGCCCAAATAACAACTAACAAGAATTAACCAACTAACAGAAACCATAACCAAAACAACAAGCATAAATAATAAAACAAAAAATAAATCCCCACACTAACCCCACAACAAAACACTACCCAAACATGATCAGCCTAGAAATATGAACTTTTTGAAGAGTTGCGAAGAACTCAACAATCATCGATTCTTTATGAACAAAGAATAAACATGTCCATCTAGGGTCCCAAGTGATTGACCCATTAACCATATCCTTCCTACCTCATTGAGAGTCCCATCTTGAATTAGGGAGATGGAGAAAGGTCTTGAAAAACTGACCATAAGGGAAGTACTACCAAATCAAGAGACTTCCCAAAAGGAAGTCGAACATCCATATCCAACCTTCTTAGTCAAAGCTTGCTCAAACTAATTCAGTGAATCTTATTTCTTGAATTCAAGAAGGGACATTCCTCTCCACCGGATTGAAAAAGAACGATACCCCGAAACCCTACCTCCACACCAGATTCAATAACATATTTTATTATGCAAAGACTTAAGCAACGCCTCCTATATTTATTGAAATGGAAATTAAAAACATGTAATCTTACTAAAAACCATACAAGATATTTATAAATGGTAAATGCTAACATCAAATTCCTCAATAGCATTTTGAGAAGCAGGATCATACAAAACAGTCTTTGCCAAAGCATACCCTTTTGCAAACCTAAAGGCACCGGTTCCTCCAACAATAGCCATTTCTCTAACTTCATCCACAATAACATTCCTTCCAAGCAAACTAAGTGTGCTCCCTTTGTAGCTACCTTCTATAAAAACAAAATTAACATCCATTTTCAAAGCTAAATCACCTTGTTTAGAAGCCAAAGCATAGGTTCCTTGAGCTCTTCCAATAAGTTTTGAATTTATATCTTGTTCTTCAGTCAAAGGGTTGTCTATAATAAAGGTGGATCCAAAATCACCATGAGATGATTCATTAGGTGGGTTGATAATTTTGAGTGTAGTTTGTTTTTCACCATCTAGGGTGTCATGGAAATAGAAGTGTAGGTGGGTGAAATTATGTAGTTTCTCTATGGGTAGCATTATATTGGATTCTTCTAAGGACATTTCTTTTTGTCAGTTTTAGAGCTACCTAGGTGTGATTGAGTGTAGAAACATAAAATTGAAGCTATCAATTTATAGAAATTTTGAGTGTTAAATAAATATTATTATGTGACTTGAAATGTTTTGCATTACCTACCAACAATATTGACTTTTTAGTGCAGAAAGAGAAATATCTAGAGTCTAAAAATAAATATTTTTTAAATTTCAATAAAATAACAAGACTTATTAGCTGTTTTGTATGAATAAATTAAGAGGAGAATTAAAAATAAATGAAGTGAGTATTATTCAAAAGACCAATGTAGAGAAAGTGGAATCTCATACAAATTACAATTGGTAATTTCTTTTGAGGTGTTAGGTGGGTTACAATATTTCTAAAAGAAAGATGATGAAACAGGGTTTTTTTTTCACGATTTATTAATCTTCTAGAAAATAATACAACAATTGAAAAAGAGAAAAGAATGAAGATGTGAGAAGACTGTTTTTATGACTTTTATTACGACGTTTAGAAAATTAATAGTGGAAGTTGAAATGTTGTTATATGGTATTGAAAAACAAAAGTTAAAATATGACTTCTTTTAGAAGGTGTGTAAATTACAACCGTCATGAAGGTGCTACAATTCTTTTTAAATGAAGATATATAATAAAAAGAAAATTGTTACAAAAAGTTAGAGGACAATCACCAAAGCTCTATCAATGAGAGACAAATCTAAAGAACAACATTCATAATCTATTACTCACAAAATCAATAGCCCTAAGACAAAAAGGGATGGAAGAGAAGTAAGTAATATTGGTAATATTAAGCCTTAAAGTAGCAAGTGTATCTATATAACTATTATTTTCCCTGAAAATATGAGAAGATACAAATTTTCAATTAGAAACTATTTATAGAGTTTAGCCATCTATTTCTAAAAGACCAAAACACTTTATAAGGTAATTTGAACGCTTTGACTACAGTCATCGAGTCTGTTTTCAACTAAATATTGTTTCAATTCTTTTCATAAAAGAACTCAATTGCAAACATTGCACTAAAGAGTTCGGCGATGAGAGAGTTCGGCGATGAGAGAGTTGGAGACCCCCAAAAAAGAAGCAAAAGCTCCCAAAAAACTACCAGCACTATTTTTCACGATGCTCCACAAGCAGACGAATCCGAAAGAGAAATCGACGCTCCATCACAATTAATTTTTATCCAATTTCGAGGCGGGGGTTTCAAAATAACCTCAAAGATGTTAGGAGTTTTAGGAGGCCGAATAACATCTTTAAAGCTCTTTAAAATCACAAAATCCTGCATATTAAAAAAAGTAACTTCTGAAGTAGTGTTGCCAGCCAAAGAAACAACTACCATGATAGGAGAAATGGAAGAAGAAAGATTAAACTGAACATGGGGGAACCTCACCTTATTGCGAGCCTAGAACACTCCTTCTAATAAACCTCGAATTAAACGATATAAATAAAATTAGAGAAAATAAAATTTGCACGGAAGGAGTGTCACAACATCAGTTCACATATTCAGGAAAAACGGACATGACATATTCGTCACTTTAATCATTTAATCACATAATACAATCATGACATATACTTTCTTTTCCGTACAAACGCAACAGAATCATAATAATATTATCTTCTCCAAAGGAGAAATCAAAATATAATATGCAAGGCATTAAGCCATATGGTTCATATACCATTCAAGTTATCAAGTCATAATATACATACATCATCATATAATCAAAACAATGGATTATATACAAGTATAATCCATATACAAAAATATGAGTTCGGATGCGGACACAAAACCCCCAGTGTTACAATCAGAGCATCGACTCAAAATCAAAAAGTAACGGACTACAAACATAAGTCGTCCGCTAACCCGTACGCCTCGCACTATCGTCTTCGGTACCTGAGCGATATCATATCAAGCATCATTTCAACAGAAGGGTAAGAATTCCAACAAACATAAAGTATGTAATTAAAACAATGCATAAAATATAAATATTAGGAATCCTTCACCATACATAAACATATATGAATATTAGTAACATATTTATTTCACCTAATCACACACTTGGTAATTATTTAAGAATCAATCCAAAAACAATTCCGACACATAAACCACACGATTAATCCAATTCACATAAACTCATAATATAATAATTATGCATGTGACTCATGACACGATACAAAGAATGCGAATACGGTACCGACTTGTGGACCCAAGGTTCCACCGCCTATATTTCCACATAGGATCAAGGTCTCTACGTCTATTTCCCATCTAGGATCAATGTCTATAATTGTGAACCCAAAGTTTCACCGCTTATATTTCCACATAGGATCAAATCCTCTACGCTTATTTCCAATTAAGCATCAACGTCTATAAAATGTGAATCCACCGTTTCACCGTCTATGTTTCAAGATCAACCATGCCATGCAATGTACAATTGACCACTTGTATGCAATTAAGACCACTCCCGACCTTAACATACACATACCACATATTCCAACACAATGAAATACCAACAATTGTACATGCATTTCAATTATATTTACACATCAAGTAACATACAAGTTTAAACAAGTTACTTCATAAATATATTCAAAACAAACACAATTCCGATCGCTCTACCGAAAACGTCGCAATCTCGAAAAAAAATAACTCAACCATAATTACCTACGCATTTAACTTAGTTACTCCGTCAAATTTCATTAATTTTCGGATAACTAATTTTATCGCCTAAACCGACTAATTCTAAACAAACACAATTCCGATCGGTCTCCGAAAACATAGCAATCTAAAAAAAATAACTCAACCATAATTTATCTACGTGTTTAACTTAGTTACCCCGTCAAATTTCATTAATTTCTGGATAACTAATTTTACCGCCTAAATCGGCTAATTCTAAACAAACACAATTCTGATCGGTCTCTGAAAACGTTGCAATCTCAAAAAATAACTCAACCATAATTACCTACGCGTTTAACTTAGTTACCCCGTCAAATTTGATTAATTTTCGGATAACTAATTTTAGCGCCTAAACCGGGAAAAAAAAACGAAAACATATGCAATAAAAACATACTAGATGTTTAGAGAAAGTCTAACCCTTATCGATTAATCTCCGACACAAGCTTTTCAGTTTCTATTCTTTTTGCTTTATATATATATATATATATATAATATATATATATATATATATATATATATTATATATATATATATATATATATATATACTATATATATATATATATATATATATATATATATATATATATATATATATATATATATATATAATATATTATATATATATATATATATATATATATAATATATATATATATATATATATATATAATATATATATATATATATATATATATATAATGTAATATATATGTATATATATGTAATATATATATATATATATATATAATATATATGTATATATATAAATATATATATTACATATAAATATTTAATTCTTATTTAATTTAATTAACTAATTAATTAAATCTGGGCTGTTACAACTCTCCCCCACTTATAGATTTTCGCCCTCGAAAATACGACTGAGACTAACCACAATGAACCTACTCATGTATCCGTCCACCCAAACTCTCACTTCCACCAAGTAACATACGAAAGACACCAAAAGACGCAAACATCTTCTTAACATCAAGATCCAACAAAACACAATGCTGAGGTGCAAGACCCATACCATGCACTCGTCAATAAACTGACGACACCAAGAATAACCAAGTCGAGAACACACTGGTTCACCCTAGATTCCAGACACAACAAGGTCGTTACCATCACCACGGTAACACCCCCTCGATTCCTCATCCAGTGTAATTAATCAAAACCTCAAATTGTCCAATCACTCGCGCATAACTGATTTGTGATATCTCATGCTTCCACTGCACACTCAGATAGCCTGCAACTATCTAACTTACGACCCTCACATCCAATTTTCGTCCGCTTAATACTTACTCCAATCTCATCGTCCAAATAAACACATCCGAAACATACAACTATCATGATACATCACAACCTCTGATCCATTAATTCTAAAATCTTCTCTTCGATTTTGATTGATTAACATCCATTGGTCCCTAAAGATACGGCAATATCCTACTTTCTCAAATCTTGTCCACAATCACTTAGGACTTCCAACCTCAAAAGCTTAACTCTGACGAAACATTCTTGTTATGTCCCACTCATTTCTCACACCCTGTATCGACAACTGCACAAACTTTTCATTCAAGACGTCAACTATCACCTTCAACTTACCAAACAGGAATCCAATCCAAAAATCACTTTCTCAAAAGTCTTAACCATCGTCGCAGTCTCATACCCTATTCCTTTGGAATTAAAGGTAACTCATACTCTTGCAATAACCAAACAGTTCAAATCCAGAACCACGACGTCATACTTCTCGAGTCCAATACTCTTCCTCATAAACCATAGATCATCTTAAAGTACTTGAGGCTGCTAAGTCCGTCCCAAGATACTTCACCGCTAAAACATATCTTAATCACAATCCAGTAATCCATCATGGTTATCAATAACCGACAAAATCCATATTGTAGAAGTACATGATTTCACTTCAACCCTCTAAACTTACATCTTAGTAAGTACTTTCAAAACGACTCTGAATTCACCTTCTTAAATCCATTGATTCCTCAAACCATATTTTTCCGAATTTCTTTAGTATCATCTACGATACTCTTAATGATCCCCATAATTAGATGCAGTCTCTTCACAAACCGTACTCAACATCGAATCGTTTCCAACAATTCAAATCTCGATCTCTCATAGTTACTACATACATACAACTAAAATCTTCATGTTTCCAAACGAATGCAACCGCATCAAACTTTAACTCAAATGTCCGAAAAAAATCTACTCATGAAAACCCTGCTGTTCCAAGTCACAATTTACACTTATGAGCTCTACGCCAAAACACTCCTTATATCCAAATGAAACATCTCGATACAACTGCACTGAACTAAGCACCACCAAAATAAATGTGTCACTTAATCTCTTCATAACTCATAATAATCCACTTCACACTGCGAAGTCCAAATAACAACTTGACCTCTCTAGTCAACAATATCCATAACAAAACCAACTTATGAAAGGTCTTCAATCGAATTCAATATAAAAAACCATCCAAAACAAGGAAACTTCTATTTCCTAGAAATAAGTTCTCGGAGCTTCCACAAGGTGCAAATCAAATCTTCACGGCTACTCAGAATGTCGCCAATCCATAATGCTTATTCCCGAATCAATTATCCATAGACACAATTGCAACTCTTACAGCTACTCATGAAAGCATTGTTTATATATTCCATAATTATGCATGATGTATTAGTCATCCTACCGATATAACCAAATACTCGTCATAACTATACCTTATCCCAAACATCCTTCTGAATATTCTTCAGCCTTCACACGAATTTTCGATAAACAACCTTCAAATCAAACTCACTAAATACAACAGCTCTCAACGACTGATTCCTCCAAATATCACTCCCCAAGAGTAGATTCTTATCCTCAACATTCATTCTGATCCTTCATTTGAAGTGACCCACAACCTCGGCAATTTCATTCTCAACAAACAATACAACAGGCGCATTCCATGGCGACTCATTCAAACGAAGAAACTTCTTCTCAAACAAATCCTCAAGTTGACTCTTCAACTTTCTCAATCTAGAAGCAGACCTCTTATAGGCATCCCTCGAATTCAAACTAGTTCTAGTAACAAAACCCATTAAGACTTCACCTTGCACTCTCACACCGTTCCACTTACTTCATCACGAAACACTTCATAAAAAAAATATTACATCCAATATGTCACATGCCTTTATCTTGCTCTCACCAAGATCCAAATCTCTCATTACGCAAACCATAACGCTTCTCTTCTCGCTGACTCAACTAATTTCACACACTATCAAGCTGGTATAATAAGTCCAA